>CAUYQG010169173.1:0-13832 GCA_963574415.1 Tarsius wallacei | reverse complement strand
TCCAAGTAGCTGGAACTACAGGCGCGCGCTACCACGCCCGGCTAATTTTTTGATTTATTGTAGAGATGAGGTCTCGCTTGCCCAGGCGGGTCTCAAACCTGCAGGCTCAGGCAATCCACTCACCTCAGCCTCCCAAAGGCGCGGGATTACAGGCTGAGCCACCGAGCCCGGTTTGGGTATTTTTTTTATACAATGATTTATTTCCCTTTGGGTATGTACCCCGTAGCAGGGTTGCTGGATTGAATGAGAATTCTATTTTTAGTGTCTGGAAAAATCTCCAGACTGTTTTTCACAGAAGTTGTTCTAACTTACATTTTCACCAACAGTGTAGTTTTTCTCTGCAATTTTGCTAACATTTGTTGATTATTTGGCTAAGCAATAATAGTCATTCTGACAAATGAAAGATAGTATCTATCAGTGGTTTTGATTTGCAAAGACTAGTGGTGTTTCAAGCATTTTTTCATGTTTGTTGGCTACTTGTATGTCTTCTTTTGAGAAGTGTCTGTTCATATCCTTTGCTCAACTTTTCATAGATTTATTTAAGTTCCTCATAGAATTTGAATCTTAGTCATTTGTTAGATGCGTGGTTTGTAGATATTTTATCCCATTATGTCAGTTGTGTATTTATTCTGCTGATGGCTTCTTCTGCTGTGAAAAAGCTCTTTAGTTTAATTAGGTCTCACTTGCCAATTCTTGTTTTGCTGAATTAGTCATAACTTAGTTGCCAGGCTGATGTCCAGAAGAGTGTTCCCATGGCTTTCTTCTAGTGTTTTTCTAGTTTGAGTTCTTACATCTAAGTCTTTACTCCATCTTGCATTAATTTTTTAGAAGATAGTATGTCGGAGTTTGGCTTCATACTTCTGCATATGGCTATCCAATTTTCTACCACTTATTACATGAGGTGTTCTTTCCCCAGTGCTGGAGACTTTAATAATTATTTTTTAATGGCTAGAAAGGTAGTTCGACATTACATGTTTCATTTTTAAGGGTTCAGTATCTGGACCTTTTATGGCTTTATAAACAGGTTTTGTTATAACCTTCAAATTATGAATTCAAATACCACAAACCCAGCCATATCTAAAACCTTTGCAGGTTTTTGGTTTGGTCAACCTGACAAGAGTTTCACTCCATGATGTTAGTAGGGATATTTGAGGGCTTTGAGATTTGTTTCTCAAAGCTTTGGAGAAAAGGGCTGTCCAAAACTACTGCAATTGAGTTTTAGTGTCAGGACCTTTCCATTCAAAGGCAGTTTTTGAAATTCTGAACTCAGGAGAATTCCGACTGAAAACAAGAAAACCTTACTGGTTAGAGTGGTGAGTAGTGTGTAAGGACTGAGGACCACCAGACTGAAGTCTTTAACAATTTGTTAAATGATCCGCACATCCTATATAATCTAAATTCTTTAGTTTCGAGTTTTTGTACTGGCAAGGTGACCATGTTGCAAGGAGACTAATGAGATCTAAGTAGCCCATACAGCAGGAAGGCCGTCAGCAGAAGCTAAATACCTGTTCTCTCAGAGGATACTTTAGATTTCCCAGTGCTACTGCTGCATGAACCTTGACCTGTACTGAGGCTGCAGTTGCTGTGTTTTCTGGCCTCCCATCTGTTTGTGCTCTTGGAACCACCTCTTGTAGTATCTTTTCAGAGAAGGCAATGCTTTTAAGGACATCCAGTTGCAGTAATGCAGTTCGCAGACCACATGCTTGTTATGGAGACACCTGAATGTTCAGTTATCGTGGATAAAAATCATCTTAGCATAACGTTTTGTTAAGAGGTCTTGTTCCAACCAAGGGTTAGTCATTCTAGGCATGTGTAAAAAAGTTTGTGTTAAATGAGCTTATCCTGGTTGACAATTCAAAGGCTGGAATAATGACCCCAACAGTACTTTTCACAAGATCCAGTAACCTTCAATAAGGTATTTAGCATTGAATAAGTGACACAGCATCTACTATAAGCTGTAAAAGCTCATTTTCTACCATTATTGGGACCCAAGACTCCATGTGGGAAATGTGGGAGGGTGCTATTTGGGTGTAATTAGAGACTTTCATTAGGCTTCTGCTTGACTTCCTGAATCTGACCTGAGGCTTTTTTTCTTGGCCTCTATTTGGTAGAGGTTGGCCAAAATGCAGTTTTGATAATGTTTGAGTTTGGGTCCACCCCCAGTGTTTACATTCTATCCAAGATCAGAGGTGGAAACTACAACATGGGTAGCCATCCTTATTGAATTATCGTAGTCAGCATGCCTAAGGTCAACCTCATTTCTAGCTTCATCTAAAAACATTATTCACTTCTCTCAAGCCAATAAGGTATTAAGCAAACTTTGGACATCTGCCCAAGTGGGGCTAAGGGTAGCAGATATGGAGGAGAACAGCTTCTTCATCTCCTTCAGATCTTCTCAATAAGTGGGCATATTGTTTTTCTAATAAAACAGAGCTGAGGTGGAGAACAAAGGATTAACCCAGATAAATATCACTAGTGGCTTGTGGCAGCATTAGCACCTCCTAATAGTAGTTGTCACAGAGAAATTTGCCCTTGGAGTGGCACTCTGGCCCAACTGAGTTTCCTGTTGGGTATGAGATGAGAGATGAGATGAGAGACCTGTGCTATGGCCTTGGATATAAGTCCTTTTGGAGGTGGGGACACTGCCCCAGGTGCTGGTGGTGCTACTGCCTCATAATGCAGGAGAGGGAAAACCATAGGTTCAATTCACTGATCATCATAACCTCATTTTCTTTTTCTTGTAACTCATTTAAATCTAGTTTTATTTTCTTGCTGACCCATGCTTTTACATTTTTCTGCATGATCTATTTTTCCAAAGTTTGATCTATTACTCCTGATATGATTTATAGGCTTTAAAATGTACTGTACTAATTAGTGTGATGAAATCTTGTGCCATCCAGCTCCAGCCTGCCTGGGGCATGAATCACTCCACTGCTCCATGTGTCACACTCTGTATGCTACCTGCCTGTTAGTCACTTGGTAGCTTTTCAATTATCAGATTGAAAAATATAATATATATAGGATTTTGAGCTATGCATCATTTCAGGCATCAACTGGGGTCTTGGAACTTTTCCCCATTGGTGACATAGTCCCCAACTGATAAGGGGGAACTATTGTATCTTTTATTTCCCACAGATACAAGGAGACTGCTGTATCTTCAGAAGCAAAAATCAAAATGGTGCTAATATTTCAATTTTAATAACAAGTTAAGGGGATTTGGTATTCTGTGATCCATTTGGATAACTTTAAATGACTAATTCAAAGGAAACAACAGGTGATCTGCATACAGAATATATTCTAATATATATCTATTCCAGTCACTTAAGTGTATTTGAAGTCCTCTGCCTAGTCTCACAAACTGGTTATGAGAGATTTTGATTTGATCAATGGTAAAGTACTGTGATTCACTGATGATGGAATATATACTAATGACATAATGTCTCTATCTCAATATGATGATCAAAATAAGATCTGTTAATTATATAATGAGCATAAAATACCTTAATAACCCGAATAATGTCCAGAGCCTAGCATGAAGTGTAAAATAATAAAATTCTTATAAACAACTTGAGAGAGACAGACTTAAGACAGAGAAAGAAAGAAAGAAAGAAAGAAAGAAAGAAAGAAAGAGAAAAAAATGAAAGAAGGAAGTCAGGAAGGAAGAGGGAGGAAAGAAGGGATTACAAGTGGTTGACTCTGCCAATTCCAAAACCAAAGCAAGAAGCATACAATTTGATTCAGTTGTTTGATATTACATACAACTTAATTCAGTTGTTTCAGTTGTTTGGTATTACATGCAATTTGATTCAGTTGTTTGAGAAATTTTATATCAAATAAAGGCAAATTATTAGCCTCTACTAGTCTGCCAAAAATTTTTAAAAATAGGATCATCAGACACTGAATGATGAAATTCAACAAAAACTAATATTAAAGGTTAGGGTTAAAAGTCATGACTAGATATTAATTTTTGTTATAGTAAATAAAATAGAGGGCTATTGGAACACTGGTGGAAAGAGTATTTACTAATAGGGCATTCTTGAATGCTCATATACATATGTGTATATCATAAGTATACTTGTAATATACTGTATGAGAAAAATCGACTATTGCTGAGGAAAATTGAGTTCTTATATTTTACATAAAAGAAATATAGTTTTCATCATGAATAAAATCAACACAAAATGAATTAAAAATATTAAAAAAGAAAAAAAAACTATTATAGCATTTTAGAATAAAAGTAGTATAATGTCTCCGTTTTTAAAGAGAACTACTACTCTAGACACAAAAAATTAACCACGAAAAACTATTGGTAATTTTTAGTAAAATGAACAACTTTTGTTCCTTCTTTAGTTTCCAATTTTTTTTATTTTTTATTCTAAAGATGTGTACAATTCAGGTTTAGATATACAAATGATCATTGTGCAGGTAAAGTTTGGGCCTCACTTTGTGTCCCATTTCACCTGGTTTAACATCAGGTACTCTTATTGATGAAGTGTGCCCCCCTCCCTCCCTGGCAGTTTCCCACTACTGCCAATCCCTTTTTTATAGTATTATGATAATTTTTCACAGTCTACTTATGAGTAAGAACATATGGTACTCAGTTATTTGTTTCTTTGATATATCACTGAGTATTATAGACTCTAAGTCCATCTAAGCTTCTGCAAACTTCATAATTTTGTTCTTCTTTATGACTGCATAATATTCCATCATGTATATGTACCACATTTTTTATATCCAGTCCTCTTTTGATGGGCAGCACAGTTGATCCTATGTTTTTGCTTTTGTGAATAATGCTGCAATAAACATGCATGTGCAGATATCTTTTTCAATGAGTGATTTAAGTTCCCTCTCACAATTTTTTTTTCAATTATTATTTTAAAGATGTGGGTTACAATTCAGGGTTAGTTATAAAAATGATCAATAAGCGTACCTGATCTCAAACCAGGTGATGTGGGGACCACAGTGAGACCCAAATTTTACCTGTACAACTTTGTTCATAACATACAAAAAAAGAAAAATATGTGCCACAGAAATGAATGAATTTGCATTACATATAATTGAAAGAGGATTAATATTTGGAATTACTAAGATGCCTACAATGACCCAGAAAATTCATTTTTCATTACATATCTTAGAGAATCTTAGAAATAAATTGCTATAATACAAAAGTTATATCACTGCTTAAATATATAGTTATATTTTTGACTATCATTGTACTTATTTTCTTTTTTGTATTTATTTTCTATTTTCACTATAATTTTATGTTATTTTGAGTCAAATGACTAAATGTTTTCAATATACATTCATTGATAATATGACTTCATTTACCCAACTAGCATTGTGTCCAAATTCTTTTACTGTATTCTTGACTAATGTCTATTGATAGAAGTAATTATTTTGCTATATACTTGTCAAGAAATTTATATATTCACTTATACCCAGTTGAAAAAATAAAACCAAATAAGTTCATTGACAAAACAAGAAGTCAACATAGACATTTTGTCAAAGTCCTTGGAGGGAAATCTTAGAAAATTATGAACAGAGGGAATCTGAGAGCAGTTCACTTATTGACAAGAAGGCATCTAAGAGGAGGAGACCAATCATTCTCTGTACATGTAATTGAGGTCTGCTCATTTGGAGGACTGCAGCTAGGATAGCAGTCAACTTTTATAGATTGACTCTGCATGTATGCTTTTTTACGTTTGGGAAAACTTCCATTTACCAAATCATTCAAAATACATTGTCTTAAAGACCATAAAAATGATACATAAATAAAAGTAAATGAGAAATATGAATTGTTTATTAAACATGAATAGTATATTAAAATTGTCTTATAATATTTAAATAATAAAAAACAAATAATCATAATATTATTGATTCGTATTATAAGTAATAATAATAAGTTAAATAATAAAATAAATTGAATAAATTAACTTGTAATTTTAAATATGATTGAACCCCAAAATGTATAACTTAAGAAAAACTAAAGCTACTACCAAATGTGTGTACAATAATTATCAATATTCAATGTTATTTATCTTTTGATTTTATAATTAAAATATATATACATTATAGAGGTATTCTAGTAAAGTCTCTCTATTTATTTCTCATGTGGTTTTTCAGGAAGATTTCCTCACAGCAGTAAAGACCTATTTTTGTCTTTTTGCTTAAACAACTCCTCTTGGTCCTGTTTTGGTAAGATTTAATTGTAATCACTTATGTGCTCTCTGATCTACAATCTTAGGAAGAAATATCCTCCAATAGATATTGGAAAGGATAGTCGATATGCATCCTCATATAGCCTTCCATGTGTTAATTCTGGAAAATCACAGTGTTTCACTTGCAAGGAAAACAAAAAGCCATGTGAATAATGATATATCTTAATGAACAATCATAATAAATATCAGTTATTTCACTGATGAATTGTATTCTCTTATTAGCATAATTATACTCATCAAATTAGGGTTTTTAGGGGAAGTAAAGTCACAGAATTCAGATGACTGAGTTGTGTGAGAAAATATGTGCTAGTGAAGATGCAATTATTATAAGGTGTATATATAATATTTTGAGAAAATTTTCCATTTTCATGGGATGACTAAAAGATAATTTAAACCTTTAATACCAGAATCATATGTTATTTCTATGAAATATGTTCTTTTTCAATAAATCTTATGCTACACATTGTAAAAAAATCCAACACATGCACCACACACAAACACACACACAAATATTGTTTATTATCTGAATTTTCCTAAGTTCCCTGATTTATTTATTTCTTTTTTTAAATTAGAGATGTTTTCATGCAGTATCTACAGTTTCTTGTTATATGGATTATAACCTGAATTCTTGCATATGTTTAATGTCTTTCTTCCACAAATGTTTGTGAATTGCTTTTCTAGATATAGATTCTTGACCTACAGCCCATAGTTTTCTTCATCTAGAAATGTTTTTTTCACTCTTTTGAAGTTGTAATTTAAAAGTTCACTTAGTATTATTCCTTATAAACAACATTCTAATTACTCCATAATTACTGTAAGTCTTTCTTTTCAAAACTTGGAAATGATATACCCTCTAGATTCAGTCTCTTGGCCTACAGTCTGTATCATTAATACATTTTTACCAAAATTGTATCATCCAATGTTTAGCTTAAAATGCTCACTTAGTCTCATATCTTCTAAGTTACACTATTTTTTTCCTCCAACACATTTGGAAATTATCATTGGTATTATTATCTCCTTACCCTTAAATTTTGCAAATTTCCTCATTAAGCATGCAGATATGTATCACTCAACACTAATTCCATCTTGGGCAAGCTTGAGTCTATGGATTTGCAGGAAGTGAGTATTACAAATTTACTTAAATTTCCCATAAAATTATAGAAGAGAGATTTGAACTTTGGTGATCTGATTTCAGAACTAGTATGGTTATCTGTTGCATTATGGTATTTTGTAGGATATAAATAAAATATAATAGTCCACAGAGATTTATTTTCAAAATGTCAAAAAGGAAGCACAATTAAAAATAGGTGTCATGGCTCATGTCCATCATCCCGGCACTTTGGGATGCCCAGGCGGGAGCATGGCTTCAAGCCAGGAGTTTGAGACCAGCCTGGCCAGCATCATGAGGCCTTGTCGCTGTGTCACGGTACAAGTAAAGCTGGGCTGCTCCTCCTGATACCAATAACTCAAAGGGGCAGGGAACTGGTAGAAAGAAGTTTATTTCTGAGTTCGAATCCAGGGTGCAGAGCCAGACTCGAGGTCTCTCAAAATGGTTCTGCTCCCTTTCTAGACTTTTACAGTTTTGTTCTCTGTGACCCTGAGGCCAGCTGTGGTTGCCATGGTGGTTGTGATGGTTATGATAAGGGGGATTCTGACTGGTGGTCTTGATGGCTGGGAGGCCTGGGCAAACAGAAAATGAGCAGACACAGCCCTGGAGACTTAGGGGTGTTGGGGGAAAGTGCAGCATCTTGTTTTCTCGGTTGGGAGAGTACTGGGATGGAGGATCTGCTCCTAGGAGCTCAAAAATGGGCACAATAACAGTCTGGGTGACAGAGTGAGACTCTAACTCAAAAAAAAAAAAGAAAGAAAGAAAGAAAATCTCCATGGTCGAGAAGTCAGACATGTTTAATGGGGATGTGACTTTTTGATTATGTGCTCTGCACTAGTGGGCTGGCTCAGTAATAAATATGAAAGCTTTTGCCAGAAAAAAAAAATAGGTGTCATTATTACCACAGCCTTGAGACCCTTCACTAATTTTCTTTTTCACTGGACACTTTTAAATCTGTTTTTATCTTTTCTACACAGCAGTTCCTTGAAGCAAATATAATATTCCATATATGATATCATCAGTACTGAGATCAACTGAATTTAGAGAAGCCACTTCTACTTCTTACACATCAACCAACGAAGGTTGTAGGCTCATTAACAGTTATGGTGGTTCTATCACAATGCTAACTCAACAGATATTGAAATTGATTAAAATAATTAATATTTTTTAAAACTGTTGCTAATCTGTTTGTACTAGCACAGCTGAGTCATTTGACCCAAGCCCAGGATATTACAGTTAGCACTTCTAAATGCAAGATTACATGATTTTACCTAACACATAGAATTCTTCTTGAATTATGTATCCTAACGCAGATTCAAAATTACCATCCACTGTACCATTTCAGTTGTGAATTTATACTGTATATCTCTTAAATCATTAAACTATGTGGACACTCAAAAGAGTAATGGAGCCTGAGAACAAAACTCTGATAATCAGGCAAGATTATTTAATAAATTTATAAACTATTTGATAAGCCATTTAACTGGCCAAATTATCTATCTTATTCTCATAAATTCCAGAAGGTTCCTCATGGAATACAATAGTTGAGGATCAGATAACATTTGCCTCTATTAGTTCAGAATTATTTGGGCTGGTATACAATTTTCATAAGGTAACAGTAAAATAATCATATGTTTTCCTTCTAGTTCTTATGCACGGTATAATTGGTTTCAACGTGATAATAACTATCTCCCTTAGAAACTCATGCTTTGGAGAATTCATTTGGAATATTGCCTGACATTAACACTGAAGTCATTAAATATTTCTTTCATGAAATATCCACTTTAAATATGGTGCAATTCTATAATGGATGGCAAGATAAGAAGAAAAATGTGATTGTAGAGAACAACAATAAAAAAAGATTGTAGAGAGCAACAAAAAACTTGAAAAGGGGCTAAGGAATCATCCTACTAATAAAATATTTTGTTGACTCAAGTGGCATTTTGCTACATTTGGAAAGTAGGGAAGTACCACAATTTCTTCAACACTCTTCTCTTCAAATAGTGGTGCCTAATTCCCCTCTCTTTGGTGTGTACTGAATTTAAGATTGACTTCACAGAATGGATGTGACTGAGATAAGACTGTATGAGTAGGTCATACATGATAATAAGTATTCTTCTTCTCTCTTTTAAATCTTTAGGGAAGATTAACTGACATTTAAGTAATCCATGAATAGGATAATGTGGTAAGGTACTGAGGCCTCCTCCCAAAAGCCGTGAGTGTGAACCACATTGGAAGCAGATTCTCCAGCCCAGCCAAGTTGTTAGGTGACTGCAAGCTGTGCCAGCATCATGACCGCCACACAAGAGGAAACTGACACAGAGCTGCCCAGTTAAGTCACTCCCAAATGCCTGACCCCCCCAAAAAACAGTGACAAAATAAAGGTTATTGTGTTAAGCAATATGTTTTTAGGGAAATATGTTACACAACCATATGTAAATAATGTTTGAATCTACTGGACCTGCCCAATAATGCTTTATTTCAGCAATTGGGAGAATAATTGAAGAAATATCTATTTACACACACACACACACACACACACACACACACACAATTCTGAGTAGCAAAAACTTTAAAGAATTTCAGTTTACAAAAGTATGTTATCAAGTCTACTTAGAACCGCCAACATTCAGGGCACTCAGTTTCTCAAGCAGACTTCGCCAGTGCTTCTAAAGAATTCCACACTATAGTAGCAATATAGTTTTTGTAGCAATGCACATAGGCTATTTCCTGGCACAAGCAAATAAACCGAGTCATTGCTTCTTTAAAAAAAAAAAAGAAAGAAAAAAAGAAAAGCAAATAATTCCTCTAAACGTTCTCCAATACCACACCATAATATTTGGATTTATTGTGTTCCCGTTTTTGTGTGTTTAAGAGAAAGTCATTTCAGGTTTTTAAAGTCAGTCAACATACGAATAGCACTTACCTGAAAATCTTCGAGAAGGTACCCAGTCCACTACTTGTCCATTTTGCCTTGATCCCCCAGGTCAAAGGATAAAAGCCATCTTTATACTCATATGTGATTTCTTCTTCAACTCTGTGTTTTTTCTTTGCAATAAATAAAGCATTATTGGGCAACTCCAGTAGATTCAAACCTTATTTACGTATGGTTGTGTAACATATTTCCCTAAAAACATATTGCTTAACACAATAACCTTTATTTTGTCACTGTTTTTTGGGGGGGTCAGGCATTTGGGAATGACTTAACTGGGCAGCTCTGTGGCAGACTCTATTCCATTTGGAATAGCAGGAGGACCACATGTGCTTCCTGAAAAAGAAAAAGGATGTCTGGAATATGTAGAAATCACTAGTCATTAAAAAAAATAAAGCACATCTCTTCTAAACATATTGTAAAAATGCAAATGAGAGACATAGAGAAGGGATTTATCAGTGTTAACTATCTCTGTATTCTACAAGGAAGTCTTGCAGGCATTCAAAGAGAATCTTAGAAATGGTTCAGATATTCTCTGGAAACAAGGTTTTTCAAACTCTCCTTGAAATTTCTATATAAATGTTCTATGCAAATGTTATTAAGGAATAAGGTTAAAATGAGATACTGTCTTAATGCATTTAGTCTACTATAACAAAATACCTATGTAATTTATAAACAACATAATTTTTTTGCTTATAGTGCTAGAAGTGGAAAAGTTCACAATCAGGTGCCAACATACTTAGTGTCTGTTGAGGCCTTTCTATGTCCTAGATTATGCCTTCTAGTTAAGTCCACAAATTGATGACGAGGCTAATTATCTCCTTCAGGTATTTCAAAAGAGCACTAATCCTATTCATGAGGGATTCACTCCCAGTATCTATCACCTCCTAAAGTCCTCACCTCTTGATACTGTTACATTATGGATTTGGTTTCAGCATGTGAATTTTAGAGGGACACAAACATTCAAATTATAACAGACACCATATATTAAATATGTGCAATAACTGGTTGTTATTTTTCTGGACAGGCAGGTCTCTGAACACTTTTTTATTATAAAGATATGGGGTACAATTAAGGGTTAGGTATATAACCATTGATTATGCAGGTACCCTTGTTGATGAGGTATGACCCTCCCTCCCCTAGCAGTTTCTCTCAACTGCCAATCCCACCCCCCTCCCCTGACAGTTTCCCACTTCTGCCTATCCCTTTCTTAGAGTATTATATTTGTTCAAGGTCTGCTTATGAGTGAGAACATATGGTACTCTGTTCTTTGTTTCTGTGATAGATCACTGAATATGATCAACTCTAAATCCATCCAAGTTGCTGCAAATCCATATGTTTGTCCTTCTTTATGGCTGCATAATATTCCATTGTGTATATGTACCACTTTTTTTTTTATTCAGTACAGCTTCAGTGAGCAACATGGTAACTTCCATGTTTTTGCTATTTTGAGTAGAGTTGCAACAAACATACACGTGCAGGCATCTTTTTTGTAGAATGATTTGAGTTCCCCCAGGTATATTCCCTATTGGGGAATTGCTGGGTCATATAGAGGGATCAAATTCTAGCTCTTTCAGAAATTGCCACACTTTCTTCCAAAGAGTTTGCACTAGTTTGCATTCCCACCAGCAGTGTAGAGGCATTCCTTTTTCTCCACATTCTCACCAGCATTTGTTGTTTGTTTTATTAATGATGGCCATTCTTACTAGGGTTAGATGGTATCTCAATGTGGTTTTGATTTGCATTTCTTTCATGAAGAGTGAGACTGAGCACTTTTTCATATGTGTGTTGACTCCCATATATCTTCTTTTGAGAAATGTCTATTCATGTCTCTTGCCCACTTTTTAATGGTGCTGTTTGTTTTTTTCCTTTAGGCTCATTTGACTTGCTTGTTGATTTAGATGTTAGGCCTTTGTCAGATATACAGTTGGCAAATATTTTTTCCCATTTGTGGGTTGTCTCCCTGCTCTCTTGATGGTTTCTTTAGCTTGTCAGAAGTTCAGTAGTTTGATGAGGTCCCACTTGTCTATCTTATTTCTTATGGTATGGGTATTTAGGGTTCTGAATAGAAATTGGTTGCCAGTTCTGATTTCCATAACGGTGTCTCCTACGTTTTCCAAGATTCTTATAGATGGAGGTTTTACATTTAGGTCTTTGATCCAGTTAGAGTTAATTTTTGTGCATGGTGATAGGTAGGGGACCTGGTTCAATCTTCTGCATGTGATCAGCCAGTATTCTCGGCAGCATTTACTGAATAGGTTCTCCTCTCCACAGTGGTGGTTGTTGGAGGTTTTTTCAAAGTGTTGGTTAAGAAATTTAGAATTTGCTTCCAGAATCTCTATCCTGTCCCATTGGTCTATGCGCCTGTTCTTGTACCAATACCAGGCTGTTTTGATTACTGTAGCCTTATAGCAAAGTTTGAAGCCTGGAAGTGAGATACCTCCTGCTTTGTTTCTCTTGCTAAGGATTGTTTGGCTATTCGTGGTCATTTATGTTTCCATATGAATTTCTGTATTGTCGTCTCCAGATCTGAGAAGAATCACGTTGGTAGCTTAATGAGTGTCGCATTGAATCTGTAGATTGCCTTTGGTAGGTTGGACATTATAACAATGTTGATTCTTCCCATCCATGAGCATGTGATATTTTTCCATTTGTTTGTGTCTTCTTGGATTACTTTGAGCAGTGTTTTATAGTTCTCATTGTAAAGGTCTTTCCTTTCTCCGGTAGGAAGATGCTGAGATATTTCTTTTTTTGTGTGGCTATTGTGAATGGAATTGTGCTTTTAATTTGGGTCTCTGCCTGCTTGTTTTTGGTGTATAGGAATTCAACTGTTTTACACATTTATTTTGTCCCTGAAACTTTTCCAGAGTCCTTTATCAGTGCAAACAGGTTTTTGACAATTCTCTTGGATCTTTAGGTATAAGATCATCCCCAAAGAGGGATAATTTGACTTCCTCTTTTCCTATTTGGATACCCCTGGTTTCCTTCTCTTGTCTAATTGCCTGAGCTAGGTCTTCCAACAGAATGCTAAACACAAGGGGTGAGTGTGGGCAGTCTTGTCTTGTTTCAGTCCAGGGAAATGTTTCCAGTTTCTGTCCACTTAGCAATATGTTAACT
Source organism: Tarsius wallacei (assembly GCA_963574415.1). NCBI lineage: Eukaryota > Metazoa > Chordata > Mammalia > Primates > Tarsiidae > Tarsius > Tarsius wallacei. The sequence goes on along the minus strand of CAUYQG010169173.1, from coordinate 457 downwards.
GTGGGTTTATCATAGATGGCACTTACTATTTTGAGGTATGTTCTTTCTACCTAGGTGTTTGAGGGTTTTTATCAAGAAGGGAGGCTGGGTTTTATCAAAAGCTTATTCTGCATCTAATGAGATAATCATGTGGTTCTTGGAACCAGCCCTGCATCCTAGAGATGAAGCCTACTTGGTCATGTGGATGATTTTTGGGATGTGTTTTTGGATCTGATTTTCTAGAACCTTGTTGAGGATTTTTGCATCTATGTTCATGAGGGATATTGGCCTGCAGTTCTCTGTTTGTTGGATCTTTGCCTGGTTTGGGTATCAGTGTGATGTTAGCTTCGTAAAATGATTTGGGGAGAATTCCATCTTTCTCAGTTGCCTGGAATTCTTCAATAGAATTGGTATCAGCTCCTCCTTGTACATTTTGTAGACTTCTGCTGGAAAACCATTGGTCCAGGGCTTTTTTTTT
>CAUYQG010169167.1:0-15009 GCA_963574415.1 Tarsius wallacei | reverse complement strand
GCCTCAGTTTTCTCATCTGTACAGTGGGGGCCAATAAGAGAACATGGATTTACAGAGCTGCTGTGAGGAGCTAAGGAAACCATTCAAGTAAAGCACACAGGGCAGCCCATGGTAAATATTCTGTATTCAGTAAATAACCATCATAGTGACTTGTGGCCACCTCCCCGCTCCTGTTGGCACCAAGAGGACAGGCCTAAAAGAGGACACTCTCGGCTGGGCTCGGTGGCTCAGTCTGTAATCCCAGCGCTTTGGGAGGCCGAGGTGACTGGATTGCCTGAGCCCGCGGGTTCGAAACCCGCCTGGGCAACTTGGCGAGACCTCGTCTCTACAATAAATAAATTAAAAAAAAAATTAACTGGGCGTGGTAGCGCATGCCTGTACTTCCAGCTGCTTGGAAGGCTGAGGTGGAAGGATCATCGGAGCCCAGCAGGTAGAGGCTGCAGTGGCTGGGAGCAGCCACTGCACTCTGGTCTGGGTAACAGAGTGAGACTCCAAATCAAAAAAAAAAAAAAAAAGGACACTCTGCAACACATCTACCTGGTTCTGAGTCCTGACTTTATCATGTTCTAGCTGGGGACCATGGGTAAATGACCAAAACCCCCTGTGCCTCAGATTCCCCATCTGAGTCCTCATCTCAAAGGGTTGTTGTAAGGTCAAATAAGTTAATACACAAAAGCCCTTAGCACCATGTCTGGCACATAATGAGCACCATGTTTGCTGCTCTTGTTGTTACTGTGGTTATTCCCAGGGGTTCCCTGACTGAGATGGGATCTGGTCAGGTTGAGGCAGCCCAGTAGGAAATTCCTGGGTTGTCCAGGCCTGAAGGTCACCCCAAGGAGCCCCATAATCAGCTGTAATCGGGCTGGTTCTGCTCCACCCCTCACCCTCCCTGGGTATATCAGGGCTGGCCCAGACCCCAGGCTCTGTCCAGACAGAAGAGTGCAGCACACCTGACACCATGGGCAAGGCGGTGAGGGGGACCCAGGTAGGGTGGGTGTTGGAGGGCGGGGGCAGGATTCCAGTGGGATCTGAGGCCTCCCTCCGCCCCATTCCTAGGAGAATTACGAGCTGTATTCGGTGGAACTGGGTCCTGGCCCCGGTGGGGACATGGCAGCCAAGATGAGCAAGAAGAAGGCAGGTGGCGGAGGAGGCAAGAGGAAGGAGAAGCTGGAGAACATGAAGAAGGAGATGGAGATCGTGAGCAAGGGCCAGAGGCTGGGGGGGGGCAGGGGCTGGGAACTGGGCGGTGGTCGGGCGGGGGGGGGGCTGGTGGGAGCCCGAGAGCCAGTGCCCTGCCCCCCACTACACAGAACGACCACCAGCTGTCAGTGGCAGAGCTGGAGCAGAAATACCAGACCAGTGCGACCAAGGTGAGCTGGGGCAGAGGAGGGCACAGAGGGGAGGGGAGAGGCAGAGAGAGCAAAGGGAGGCAAGCATCAGAGAGAAAGGGTGAGACACTCGCAGAAAAATACAGATGAAAAGGCCCAGAAAGCAAGACAGAAAGGCAGAGACCGATGAGGGAGAGAGAAACAGGGGAAAGAGGCAGAGAGAAAGGTGAGGGAGAGGAGAGAGACACAGGGAGAAATAAAGGAGGGAAGGAGAAGGGAGGGGCAGAAACCAAGAGACAAACACAGAGAAATGAAGATGGGCAGGACAGAGATGGGGAAGGCAGAGAGACAGAGGGCCTCCCACACCGAGGGGTGCGTGGTGAGAGGAAAGCCCTCCAGCACCTCCCTGACCCGCCCCCCTAACCCTCACCCGCAGGGCCTGTCTGCGAGCCTAGCAGCCGAGCTGCTGCTGCGAGATGGACCCAATGCCTTGCGTCCGCCACGGGGTACCCCCGAATATGTCAAGTTTGCACGGCAGCTCGCAGGAGGTCTGCAATGCCTCATGTGGGTGGCTGCTGCCATCTGCCTCATTGCCTTTGCCATCCAGGCCAGTGAGGGTGACCTCACCACCGATGACAATGTGAGTGGCAGGTACTGGGGGGCAGACAGAGGACACAGCTACCTAAGGGACAGGAGACATTGAGCGTGAGACTCAGGACAAAAGGGGCACAGGATGGGGATACAGAGTCATAGAAATACAGTTCCGGCTGGGCGCGGTGGCTCAGCCTGTAATCCCAGCACTTTGGGAGGCCGAGGCGAGAGGATGGCCTGAGCCCGTGGATTCGAGACCAGCCTGGGCAACCTGGTGAGACCTTGTCTCTACAATAAATCACAGACGTGGTGGCATGTGTTTGTAGTTCCAGCTACTTGGAAGGCTGAGGCGGAAGGATCGCCTAAGTCCAGCAGGTGGAGGCTGCGGTGGCTGTGAGCGTGCCACTGCACTTCAGCCTGGGTGACAAGAGTGAGACTCCAACTCAAAAAACAAACAAACAAACAAAAGAAATGCAGTTCCATGATCTGGGTCACGGGAGACAGAGGGCACTGGGATAGACCCAAGGACACAGGTCACAGGAAACACAGAGACACTGAAGATGAGTCTCAGATATGTGGGACATCAGTGGGCCTGTAAAGACACGAAAATGCAATATGTATGATATGGCACTTGGGAAACAGAAGACATGAGGACACAGGAAAGACCAAGGACACAGGGCACAGGGGACACTGGAACTCAGACATGGGATACCAGGGCATGGGACATAAGGGACACAAGAATCAGGACATAGCACATGGGGAGACATTAGACATAGAAGAACAGAGACAGAAAGGAAATGGAGATACAGGACAAGGGACATTGGAAATATGACAGGGGTCAGACAAGGGACATGGGACTGAGGTCCATGTGACATTGGATAGAGGCTTGAAAAGTCATAGGACGTGTGACGCAGGATGGAGACTCAGGTTCACAGACACGGGGAGACACTGAACACAGAGACGGGAATTTGGAACATGAGGATGCTGGTCATGAAGGACACAGAATGTAAAGCACAAGGTCAACTGCAACAAACACATGGAAATGGGAACATAACACAGAGACTAGAGGACTTGGGGGACACAGAGATGGACACACATTATGGAAAACACAGAATATGAAACTTGGGACACAGGGAACACAGACCATGGGAACATGAGGAGATGAAAGACATGGACGTGGGGTCCCATGGTGTTATGGGTCCACTTAGTGACACGAGGCACAAGCCACAGGATATGGGGACGTGGGAAACAGAGGATTCAGGAGGCAGGGAATACGGAATATATACAGGGACACAAGACACTGAGAATACGTGGCAGGTGAATGTGGGACAGGGGACACGGGCAACAGGGAATGAGGCTTCCTAGCCGAGTGGGAAAACCACAGAGGTGACCCCAAGAACACAGGGGAACCAGGAAGCAGATGGGAAGCCTTGTTTAGGAGCTTCTCTTCCACATAACCCCAGACCCCTCTCCTCTTCCCCCAGCTATACCTGGCACTGGCCCTCATCGCCGTGGTTGTGGTCACCGGCTGCTTTGGCTACTACCAGGAGTTCAAGAGCACCAACATCATCGCCAGCTTCAAGAACCTTGTGCCCCAGGTGGGTTCAAGCCCCAGCCACTTTAGATTCCAAAGACTCCAAACCCGCTCAGGCAGGCTCCTGCTGTCTCTCTGTGGCCTCCTCCCATCGGGTCTAACCTGCCCTTCATCCATGGCCTCCCTGTCTCCCCACAAGTCCTCCGCTCTGCCCATCTTCCACCTCCCCACTCAGCGACTCCCACCCCCACCCCGTCCACCTCAACTCTGGCACCCCTGCTCCACAGCAAGCAACTGTGATCCGAGATGGGGACAAGTTTCAGATCAATGCGGATCAGCTTGTGGTGGGCGATCTGGTGGAGATGAAAGGCGGAGATCGTGTACCGGCCGACATCCGCATCCTGACGGCCCAGGGCTGCAAGGTGGACAACTCCTCCCTGACCGGAGAGTCCGAGCCACAGACCCGCTCTCCCGAGTGTACACACGAGAGCCCCCTGGAGACCCGAAACATCGCCTTCTTCTCCACCATGTGCCTTGAGGGTCTGTGAAGCCCCTGCCTGTCTGCCCAGTAACCATCCTTCCCATTACCACCCCCACTGGCCCCTCTTGTGCTGCGTTTTGGGACACTTCTCCCCGCCCCATGACTGCCACCTCCCCAGGGTACACTGCCTGTCTCCCACTATCACTACCCTCTTCCCAGGTCACACTGCCTCCACTGGCAGTGACGGTCCCTCCTTCAGTTCACACCGCAGTGCGCACCCCACTGCTGCCTCCCAGCCCTGAGTCGCTCTCTTGGCTTCACTGCAGGCACAGCGCAGGGTCTGGTTGTGAGCACGGGCGATCGCACCATCATCGGGCGCATCGCATCACTGGCATCAGGAGTGGAAAATGAGAAAACGCCCATCGCCATTGAGATTGAACATTTTGTGGACATCATCGCAGGCCTGGCCATCCTCTTTGGTGCCACGTTTTTTGTGGTGGCCATGTGCATTGGCTACACCTTCCTGCGAGCCATGGTCTTCTTCATGGCCATTGTGGTGGCCTATGTGCCCGAGGGGCTACTGGCCACTGTGACAGTGAGTGGGGAGGCAGATGGGGTGCAGGGAGCTGGGAGGCCGCCCATCTGTTTGCCCATTCATCCAGGCCTCCACCCATCATCCCCCTACCTGTCCATCCATTCACTCACCTCCCATCCACTCAGCAAACATTCCCCGAGACTTCTCTGGGTCATGTCCTGTGTCACACAGTAAGGGCTCAGAGAGGAAGAGGCAGAGTCCTTGACTGAGGTCTGCTGTGGGTAGCCTGCATTTAACCAGGCCTTGGACAGTCAGAACCCAGCCTAAGACCAGCCCCAGAGGAAGCTTGGGGAATTTTTTTTTTTTTTTTCCTTTTGGTTGTGCTAAGAACACTTACAGAGGCTCAGCTCGGACAGCTCAGAGAGGGTCCGGGCCATGTACATCAGGGCAGATTGAGGAGGCTATCCCAAGTAGCCAAAAGCATGGAGGCAAGAGAAGCCTGCGTTTTGCAGAAGCTTGATGCATACACAGCCTTGTGGCTGGGGTAGAGGATTCCCCAGTGCTGTGAGGGGCGGAAGTGGGACTGAAGGTAAGGACTGGTCCCCAGCCTGTATTTCCCACCCCTTTCCCAGGTCTGCCTGTCCCTGACAGCCAAGAGGCTGGCCAGTAAGAACTGCGTGGTCAAGAACCTGGAAGCCGTGGAGACACTGGGCTCCACCTCAGTGATCTGTTCCGACAAGACAGGGACCCTCACTCAGAACCGCATGACCGTGTCCCATCTATGGTTTGACAACCACATCCATTCGGCTGACACTACAGAAGACCAGTCAGGTGTGGGAATGGGAGGGGACAGACGCTGGGGAAGGATCCGGAGGATGGCGGAGACCCGAAGGGAGCCTAGGGAGGGCTTTGCCTTAGCGAGGAGGGTACTCAGTTCCACGTCTGTGAAGGGGCTTGGTATCCGGTCTCACGGGAGACTCGATGTTGGTCTGGAGGGAAGGCTCCGTGCCGGGAGATGAGGAGAGGGCTCGGTCTCACCTCGGTCTGGGGCGGGAATCCTGGCCTGAGCCTAGGAGGCAGGTCTCGGGTCTGGTCTGGGCGAGCCGCGCCGGGCCGGGGCCCTCGCGGAGCATCCTCGCGGCCCCAGCCCGGGCTCCCGGTTTCCAGGGCAGACGTTTGACCAGTCCTCGGAGACGTGGCGGGCGCTGTGCCGGGTCCTCACCCTGTGCAACCGCGCCGCCTTCAAGTCCGGCCAGGACGCAGTGCCGGTGCCCAAGGTAAGAGCGGAGGGACTCGGGGAATCCCGGGAGCCTGGTGCCGCTGGGCTCGCCCCTGACCCCGCCCCCGCTCCAGCGCATCGTGATCGGAGACGCGTCCGAGACGGCGCTGCTCAAGTTCTCGGAGCTGACGCTGGGCAACGCCATGGGCTACCGCGACCGCTTCCCCAAAGTCTGCGAGATCCCCTTCAACTCCACCAACAAGTTCCAGGTGTGCCGCCAGCCGCGCCCGGCCCCGCCCACGGCCTGGCCCCGCCCACATTCGGGGCGCCCCGCCCCTCCATCGCCAAGCCCCACCTGCATCTCCCTTTCCTCCCGTAGCCCGAGCCCACCCATGGCCAGGCCACGCCCACAGCCAGCCCTCCACAGTCCCCTCCACCCCCGAGTCCCCTGCGCGGCGGGACTCTCCGAGCGCTCTTGGCCGCTAGGTCCTCCAGATCCCGCTCCCAGCGGCCCCCTAATTCTGGTCATCCCCTGATCCCAGAACCCTAACTCCGCGCCTAGCCTCGCCCTAACACTCGGCTTCTACCGAGGACCAGCCCACACAAGGCCCTCACCTCCTCTCCGCCTCCTTTCCCAAGTCCCGCCCCCTCCCAGGCTCCGCCCCGCCCGCCGTGGCTTGGCTCACAGCCCCGCCCCCTGCCCCGCCCACAGCTGTCCATCCACACGCTGGAGGACCCCCGAGATCCGCGGCACCTGCTGGTGATGAAGGGCGCCCCCGAGCGCGTGCTGGAGCGCTGCGGCTCCATCCTCATCAAGGGCCAGGAGCTGCCACTGGACGAGCAGTGGCGTGAAGCCTTCCAGACTGCCTACCTCAGCCTGGGAGGCCTGGGGGAACGCGTGCTGGGTGAGATCCCCCGGTGGAGTAGGAGATAAATCAGTGTGCGAGGAGGACTAGCACAGATCCCGCCCAACCTTCCTGGCTGACCCTGAACCTGACCTTTCTCATCCCTGGCTGCCAGCCGATCTGCCCCAATCCACACATTTATCCTTGGCTTTCCTTGTCTCAGTCCTGACCCCTGTGTATGCTCAATTCCTACCTTGACCCCAGTCCCTTCCTACTTGTCCTCACCTGGATCCTGACCATTCTATCATACCTGTGGTGACCCTTTGGTTTTTCCCAGTGCTTGCCCCAAGTGATAACCTGCTTTTGCTCTGACCTCCACCTTTCAGTGTCCTCTTGACCCTTTGACCTTTCTCAATCCCTGCCTCAACTCAAAATTTTCCCAGTCCTTGTGCTGACCTCTGACATCTCCCAGTTTTTGTCCTGACCCCTTAAACTTCCCTAAACTCTGACTCAACCCTGGAAAGCAGATCTGTGGTCCAACTTAAGGTGTTTCACTTTACTTGCTGTGTGACTTCTAGCAAGAAATGTCCTTTCTCTCAGCCTCAGTTTCCTTACCTGCAAGATGGAGATGAGCCTTGCAGGGTGACTGTGAGGAAAGATTCAGATAATGCGAATGAGGGTTTCAGCACAGGGACAGTCATCCGTAGGTGCTTGGTGCAAGGACCCTGGTTATTTTTCTCATTTCCTGGCCCTGCTTGGGTAGGGTCTACCCAGGATTCCTCCCTGACGTCCTTGTTTCTGGCCAGGCTTCTGCCAGCTCTACTTGAATGAGAAGGACTATCCACCTGGCTATGCCTTTGATGTGGAGGCCATGAACTTTCCATCTAGCGGCCTCTGCTTCGCGGGACTTGTATCCATGATTGACCCACCCAGGGCCACTGTTCCTGATGCTGTGCTCAAGTGCCGTACGGCAGGCATCCGGGTATGTCACTGGAGAGAGGCACAGGCAAGGGTGAGGACAGATGATGGCAGCAGTACTTGGGGATGAGAAACCCTGTGACAGAAACTCATCTGAAGCTGACTTGAACCAAATACATTGCTTCATAATACTGAAAAATCTGGGGAACAAAGCTTCAGTTATAGTTGGATCCGGGAGCTCAGTGTCATTAGAAATTTGTCTTTCTCCATGTCTCAACTTGCATTTCTCTCTGCTGACCTTATTCTCAAGCAGTATCTCCATTTGGGGACACACAGCCCCACACACAGCCTCTGATGCGAGGGAAAGAGGGCAGCTCTCACTTAACTCCCACCTGTTTAGCCACCCCACAAAAAAGAAAATACCCAGATTGGGTCATCTGTCCATCCCTGAACCAGTCACTGAGGCTGGGTGATGGGGGTATACCTAGACTTGCCAGGTCTGGGCTTACTTGCCTGATCTTGGTCACTGCAACCAATGTCCTAGGGCAAAGGGGTGGTTCCCAGAAAATAAAACCACAGTGTGGAGCCAATGCTGAGCAAACAGTGCCCACGCCCTTCCCATGGTCCTAAAGCCCTGTAAGATCTGGGCCTTATTGCCTTTCTAAGCTCATTCCTTATCCCTAGACTCCATGTTCACTCCTCTCCAGGCATGTCGTCCTCCCTGTTGTTCCTTTAATAGCTCAAGAATGTTTTCACCCAGGCCCTTGCACTGGCTGTTACCTCCACCAGAAGCAGGTTTTCTCCAGCTTTCCATGTGGCCAATTCTCTTTTAGGTGTCTGTTCAAATGTCCCCTTTCCAATGAGGCCTTGCCTGGGCACACTTAAAATCTAGCAGCCATTTCCACCACCAAGCTTAATATTTTTTTCCTCTTTATTTTCTGCCTCTCTCAGTAGAATGTTAGCCCCACAAGGACAGGGATTTTGTCTGTTTTGTCCCTGCTATATCCCAGGCACATAGCAGGTGGTCATGATTGGTTAAGTAAGTGAAGAGTATATCAGCAGATGTCTGCCAGGGGGACAGGGAGATTGGGCTGATCTGAAGGGGTCGAGAGTTAGCTGTTTCCCCCACAGGTGATCATGGTGACAGGTGACCACCCCATCACAGCAAAGGCCATCGCAGCTAGTGTGGGCATTATCTCAGAAGGCAGCGAGACAGTGGAGGACATCGCTGCCCGCCTCCGTGTGCCTGTGGACCAGGTTAATCGGAAGTAAGATCCCTCAGCCCTCCCCAAGGTTCTCCTCATACCCCACACAGACTCAGGCCCCAGCAAAGCCCTCTCCCCTCCGCCCCAGGGATGCCCGTGCCTGTGTGATCAATGGCATGCAGCTGAAGGACATGGACCCATCAGAGCTGGTTGAGGCACTGCGTACGCACCCTGAGATGGTGTTTGCACGCACCAGTCCCCAGCAGAAGCTGGTGATTGTGGAGAGCTGCCAGCGACTGGTGAGACCCTGCTGGTGAGGGCAGGCAGATGGGCTGGGCTGGCCCTGGGCTGGCCTCTCGCTGGCCACCCACCCACCGGCACCTACTGCCTGCAGGGCGCAATCGTGGCTGTCACAGGGGATGGCGTGAATGACTCCCCCGCTCTGAAGAAGGCAGATATTGGAGTAGCCATGGGCATCGCTGGCTCAGATGCTGCCAAAAACGCAGCCGACATGATCCTGCTGGACGACAACTTCGCCTCCATTGTGACAGGAGTGGAGCAGGGTCCGGGCCAGGCCAGGGGAGGAGCAGGCGGTGTGGGCACCGGAGGAAGCGGGCTGTGAGGAGGCTGAGGTGCCTGCTGTACCCCACAGGCCGACTGATCTTTGACAACCTGAAGAAGTCCATTGCCTACACGTTAACCAAGAACATCCCTGAACTGACGCCATACCTCATCTACATCACTGTCAGCGTGCCCCTGCCCCTCGGGTGCATCACCATCCTCTTCATAGAACTCTGCACTGACATTGTGAGTCTGCAGCCCCAATGCCCACCCACGGTGCTCACAGACACTTGCCCATGGAGGGGCAGGATGGACAGACCACCACAGACATTTTTGGACACGGAGTGACACAGACAAGACCTATGCATACAAACAACAGACGGCCAGAACTGGATATACTAGGCGTGCAGGCAGGTGGGCATGGACAGACTTACATGCAAGCACACACATGTGGACACTCAGGCATGGACAGACCCATGGACACATAGGGACTCAGATGTGACTACTCAGACAGACAGATATATGAATGAACACAGGTACCTGGCCACACTTGGATCAACAGACGGACATCCCTAAACAGACATGAAAAAATAAACACCCATGGATAGACCCCCAAGACACACAGAAAAGTGCACAGATACAGCTATGAATGCAGCAGATCATGGCTGTGTAGACAGATGTTTATTCAGCAATATTTACATAATGCTTACTCTGGGCGCATCACACATTAATTTACTTAATTTTGTCTTCACACCACCCTATGAGATAAGTTTATTATCATCCCTGTTTTAATGATGAGCTCATCGAGGCATAGACAGGTGGAATGGCTTGTCTCAAGTCACACAGCAAATGTGTTGTGATTTGAGCCCAGGCAGTCAGGTGCCCCAGAGCCTGTGTTCTTGATCGGTACACTCTGCTGTGACTCTAGTCACAAACAGATGGGAGGTATATGGGGAGACTGAAGAGACACAGAGATAGAGAGTGACAGAGACACACACCAAAGCAGAGAGACAGTTACAGAGAAAGAGGCTAGAGACAAGGACAAAGAAACAGAGTAAGGGACAGAGAGAGGACAACAGAGAAACAGGCCACGACAGAGTGCCCCAGAGACCAGAACACAAACATACAGAGAGAGAAGGAGAAGGGAGAAAGAAGAGAAGGCATAAAAGCAGAATGCATGTGGCCCAGACACCAACACTCTGACAGGGGTCAGCTGGCCCCAGGCTGTCCAGGCAGGTGTGGTTGTGTGGTCACAGAAGGTCCTGCTTCCTAATCTCAGTCCTATTCCTGCTCACGTGTGGGGGGAGGGGAGACCCAGAGTATATGGGACAGGGGTCCAGGCAAACCCTCATATTCCTGATTCCTTCCACTCCTGGCCAGTTCCCATCCGTGTCCCTGGCATACGAGAAGGCCGAGAGTGATATCATGCACCTGCGTCCTCGGAACCCAAAGCGTGACAGATTGGTCAATGAGCCCCTGGCTGCCTACTCCTACTTCCAGATTGGTGAGAGCCCATGAGACTGGGAGACTGGGGTGGAGGGACTCTTCAGTGGGGGTGCTCACCTGCTCCAGGGTCCCTGTCTCAGGCTCTGGCTTGTTCTGGTTCTCAGTGTCTGCTTTGATCCTGGGTCTGTTTTCTGTGTCCCTCTCTGTCTGTGATGGTCTCTCTGGTTTCCCTGTGTCCCTGCTATGTCTCTGGCCTTGTACTCCATGACCTTGTCTGTGGGTCATTGCCTATTTCTGTCATTTTGGGGTTCTCCAGGTCTCTCTCTCTCTCTCTCTGCTTCTATCTCTCCCTGTCTCTGCCTCTCTGTGTCACCGTGTTCCTGTCTCTGTGTCACTATTTCTGTGTCCCTGTTTGTCCTTGACCTTTGTCTGCGTATCTATTTCTCTATGTCCTTGACTTCCCATGTCCCTCTCTCTCTTCCTGTTTCCCTATCTCTGTCTCCCTGTCCCTCCCTGTATCTCCTTGCCTCTCCCCAGGTGCCATCCAGTCATTTGCTGGCTTCACCGACTACTTCACGGCCATGGCCCAGGAGGGCTGGTTTCCACTGCTGTGTGTGGGGCTGCGGCCACAGTGGGAGGACCATCACCTACAAGATCTGCAGGACAGCTATGGCCAGGAATGGGTGAGCCCTTGCCCCACCCCACCCCACCCCACCCCACCCCACCCCATCCCACCGCATCCCATGGCTGCCTCCTTCCCAGGACTACCTACCACGTATGTGGTCCACTCACTCCCCCACTTGTGACTCAGTCAGCCAGAGCATCCCAGACTCCCACGCTCTCTGCCACCTCTGGGAAGAAAGGGTCCCCCCCCCAACCACCACCTCTAGCTCCAAACCGCTGCTTTTGCTGATCACAGCTGCAGATGAGTCCTCTCCCTGTCCAGGCAGGTGTGGTTGTGTGGTCACAGAAGGTCCTGCTTCCTAATCTCAGTCCTATTCCTGCTCGCATGTGGGGGAGGGGAGACCCAGAGTGTATGGGACAGGGGTCCAGGCAAACCCTCATATGCATGACAGTATGCATGATCTCAGACATGGAACCAGGCCCCTATTCTGCCATTTTCCCTGCAGCATCACTCACACAGAGTGTTTGCATGGGTGGTCCGTTTTAACGCAGGCTTGGCGCACACTGAGGTTAGATCTGGCTAGCAGATGGGCTTAGTTTGCCCTGTAGAGTTAAGATCAGGATATTCCCTTTAAACATTTATTGTCATGGTTAAGAATATAGACGTGGGAGCCAAACTGCCCAGATTCCTGGTCTGGTGCTGCTCCTCACAAGCCGTGTGACCCTGGGCAAGTTGCTTTGTCTCTTTGTGCCTCAGTTTTTTCACCTGTAAAGTGGAGAGAATATTAATATCTACCTCTGTGGTTTTCAGTTTGTTCCCAGACCAGCAGCATCAGAATCACCAGAGAGCTTGTCTGAAATGCAAATTCTCAGGCCCTATCCCAGACCTCTAGGGGTGAGGTCTGGCAGTCTGAGGGTTTTTTTTTTGTTTTGAGTTAGAGTCTCACTTGTCACCCAGGCTGGAGTACAGTGGCACACTCACGGTCACTGCAGCCTCGACCTGCTGGGCTCCGGCGATCCTTCCGCCTCAGCCTTCCAAGTAACTGGAACTACAGGCACGTGCCACAATGCCCAGCTAATTTTTTGATTTATTGTAGAGATGAGGTCTTACCACATTGCCCAGGCTGGTCTTGAACCATGGGCTCAGGCGATCCTCTCACCTTGGCTTCCCTAAGTGCTGGGATTATATAGGTGTGAGCCACCGCACCTGGCCTCAGTCTGCGTTCTAATCAGTGCTTGCTGGGATTATGATGTATGCTAAATTTCTAGCACCACCAATCGACTTCATAGGGTTGTTGGGAGGATTAAGTGAGACTTAATAAAACACATGAGAAGCACTTGGTACCTGAAGCAGTCAACATTCCCTACACGATCGGCTAGTATTAGAATTAGTTGTGTTGAAGAAGTGGCATGCATAGTGGCTGTCCCTTTAAATGCGTCGTGTGCCCTCTGTTCCCCAAAGGCCCAACTGGCCCACTTCACGTGCCCTCTGTTCCCCAAAGGCCCAACTGGCCCACTTCACTCATTTTTGCCATCTGCTTGGCCCCTGTAGTCATGGGCCTTGGAAATTCTGTCTCAGGATTCCAAGCCCCCTTTCCCAGGTCCCTTCTTTCAGGTGCCTAGGAAATTCTACATCCCTCCTGTTCTTAGGAAAGTAGACCCAGCCTACTTTTGCCCAGGCCCCGTCCTCCAAGCCCTACTTGGCTGCGGTTTCTGGGTCCCACAGTCTGGTAAACCTGGCAAATCCTGCCTCTCTCCTCTCCCTACCCCTACCTCTGCTGTGAGGGAAAGAGAGCCTTAGGGGCTCGTGGCCCAAGGACCCCAGTGCCCAGCAGGCTGCAGATGCTTTCCGTTGGGACTCAGGCCGCTCTCGTTCCCTCCTGGCCCACAGACGTTCGGGCAGCGCCTGTACCAGCAGTACACCTGCTACACGGTGTTCTTCATCAGCATCGAGATGTGCCAGATCGCCGATGTCCTCATCCGCAAGACACGCCGCCTCTCTGCCTTCCAGCAGGGCTTCTTCAGGTGTCCTGGCTAGCACCAGCCTTGCCCCACCCTGCTCTCCAACCCCTGTTCCCAACTCCCACTGGATCCTGACCGAGGTTTATCTCAGCCAGCAAAGGCCATCACTGGCTGTGCCAGTGCCTAAGGCTAACATACCAAAACACTTTCTTATCAACTGACCCACAGCTCTCACAATGCGCCTCTCCACTGGCCCCTCCACATTTCATAAACTAAAAGGGTGAGACAGGAATGGCACTCACTGTCGGGGAGGCCTGGGCCACTCCAGTGTTAGATGTTTAGAACATCTATCTCTCTGCTGCTGATGTCTGACCTACTCTAACCTGGAGTAGCCTGATTTCCCAACTCCTAATGGCCTGTTTTCATCCTGAGCCTGCCAATCCAAACCTGTCCCATCCTGCCCCTCCCCAGGAACAAGATCCTGGTGATCGCCATCGTGTTCCAGGTCTGCATCGGCTGCTTCCTGTGCTACTGCCCCGGAATGCCCAACATCTTCAACTTCATGCCCATTCGGTGAGGGGTTGAGTGCAAGCAGAGGGATGGGGGATGTGGGACAGACCTGGGGGTAGCCTTCACTTTGCCATCCTGCCCGTGCCTTCAGGTTCCAGTGGTGGCTGGTCCCCATGCCCTTTGGCCTCCTCATCTTTGTCTATGACGAGATCCGGAAACTTGGAGTCCGCTGTTGCCCAGGGAGTGAGTGTGGAGACTAGGGGTCTGGGGGTGTTTCCAGAGCAACTTTGAACCTCAACCCTTGACCTCCAAGCCCTTGACCCTCCATATCCACCACCACTGATCCATGACCTCTGAGCCCATGCTCCTGACTGGCACCATCCTCCAGCACTGTGTCCTTTCTTCCTTTCTCTCCCAGGCTGGTGGGACCAGGAACTCTACTATTAGAAAGACAGCTCCTTCAGGCCATCCCTGCCACCACCACAGCCAGGTGGAGAAGGCTCATGGGATCCTCCGGACAGCCACAAAAATAACTGAGACGTCAAGAGGCCTAGCCCCACCTGTGTCCGCTTCTGCAGTCCACATCACCTCCACTCTGGAGGAGCCCTGCCCATTCCCCTTTCCCACCCCTGAAAAACCCGTTCCTGGGCACAGCCCTCATGTGAGGTGGGGGAGCTTCAACAGGAAGCGGAAGCTAGTGCTCTTGGTAAGGTGTCCAGGCAAGAGGGCCGCCTGGGGGCTCTTTGTTAAAAATTCATGCTCTGCATGATAGTAATAAATTCAGCTCATACTGACTGTGCTTTATTTGGTGCCAGGCACTGACTTAAGCATTTTTCACTAGCGCCTTGATCTCCCACAATCCTACCACATAGAGGCTACCTGCTCAGGGCTATACCCGCCAATGCCTAGAACACAGCCTGGCACACAGTAGGTACTCAATAAACCTTCCTTAAGGGATATGATTCCCATTCTCATTTCTTTCCAGCATTTATTTATTTATTTATTTTTTGAGTCGGAGTCTCACTCTGTCACCCAGACTGGAGTGCAGTGGCCGCTCCCGGCCACCGCAGCCTCGACCTGCTGGGCTCCGGTGATCCTTCCGCCTCAGCCTTCCGAGTAGCTGGAACCACAGGCGTGCGCTACCACGCCCGGCTAATTTTTTTTGATTTATTGTAGAGATGAGGTCTCGCCAAGTTGCCCAGGCGGGTCTCGAACCCGCAGGCTTAGGCAATGGACTCACCTCAGCCTCC
>CAUYQG010169164.1:0-14101 GCA_963574415.1 Tarsius wallacei | reverse complement strand
TTGAGTTGGTGCCTCACTCTGTCGCCCAGACTGGAGTGCAGTGGCCGCTCCCGGCCACCGCAGCCTCGACCTGCTGGGCTCCGGCGATCCTTCCACCTCAGCCTTCCAAGTCGCTGGAACTACAGGCGCGCGCTACCACGCCTGGCTGATTTTTGATTTATTGTAGAGATGAGGTCTCGCCAAGTTGCCCAGGCGGGTCTCGAACCCGCGGGCTAAGGCAATCCACTCACCTCAGCCTCCCAAGGCGCGGGATTACAGGCTGAGCCACCGAGCCTGGCGGTTTTTTTGATTTTTATTGTGGAGATGAGGTCGTGCCAAGTTGCCCAGGCGGGTCTCGAACCAGCGGGCTCAGGCAATCCACTCACCTCAGCCTCCCAAGGCGCGGGAGTATAGACTGAGCCACGGAGCCCAGCTTACAATTTCTTTGCACCTCATTGTTTTCTAGAACCTGGGGGGTCTTGGTTATCATAGCTATGCATGAAGAAGTACTTTGAAAGTCTAGACCAATATCAGTTCACATAGGTAGATAATTTATGATGAACTTTTATCTCTATTTTATTGAATGAGTATATTTAATCTCCCCTAATTGCTACAGAGAAGGTACAAAAAAGAAATGTTATTTTTTTCCCTGTATCCTGGAAAAAGTATCCCTTTAGTAGGAGTGAATTTTTTTCTTCATACTTTGAAAATTGAAGACCAACTCTGGGGGGAGAATATTTAATGCAGAAATTTATTGAATGTGTAAGTATTATAATGTATGAAATTATAGACCATATTATATATTGAAACAAATATTATATTTTAGGAAAAAGCAAAGGTAAATTCTGGCAATAAGTACAATGACAACTTTTTTGGATTGTACTGCATTTGCAAGAGACCTTATCCTGATCCTGAAGACGAGGTAAGGGAATTGGAGGTTAAAACCTGGGATTGTGTGGTCTCTAGCCTTGGCTCCTCAGCCTCTTGTCATATCTAAGCATCTAGCTCTTCAGGAGAGATTTTGGTATGGTGAAAGTGTTCTAGATTTATCCCTTCTTGTGTACCTAGTTGGATCTATAACTGGTACAGATCTCAGATATTTTCTCATTCTTACATCTTAAGAATAAAACATTGGAGAGGACTTTCCTAAGGCCAGAACTTCTTTCCTTCCTCTCCGTCTTTCCTGCTTGCCTGCCCCACTCCCCAAACACTTTCTAAGACAATGCCCTTCAACTTCTTGCATCCGTTTCAGGAAAGAAGTGGGGTGTACAAATTGCATCCTCTTAAAAATTTCAGTTAGAAGTATGTGCAAAATTTGAAAAGAGTTCTTCCTCATTCCTGTACTTCTTACCTCTCAGGCATAACCACTATTAATACTTTTTGGTGTATATATTTTTAGACCTTTTCCTGTGCACATAAAAGTGAGTGAATGTGTGTTTTAATGTACAGTTTCTTTTTAACAAAGTTGAAAATTTTGTACATTTACTTCTGCAACTGGCTTTTCTCATTTATCAGTATGTCATACACATTTTTTCATGTTAACAATACAGTGCTGCAGAGGATCCTATAAGTTGATATGCCGTAGGTTAGTTAACCTTATTCTTCTGTAGCAAAATGGCACTGTCTAATTTTTCACTATTAAAAAGAAGGCAGTGAACATCTTTATTCAGGAATATAACAGTATGCTCCTGCAAGTATTTCTATATTAATAGAATCGACACCTAGAGGTAGAATTGATCAAAGGATATTTGTAGTATTTTAAATTGTGATCCTGTCTGCCAAAAAAGTTCAGCCAGCAACAATATATGATAGTGTTTTTTTTTCAACACTTTTGTCTATCCTGCATATTACCAGTTCTTTAAAATTTTGCCAATTCTGATAAATGAAGAATAATATATTTTAAAATTATTTCTTGATCATGAGTGAGGCTTGTATCTTTTCATGAGTTCATTGGACATTTGTAATAACTTCTCTGAATTGTCCTTTCATATCCTAGATTGGTTCCATGGCTTTTTTTCTCTTGAAATTTATTTATTTACTTGTGTATCTATCTGTGTATTTATTTTGAGTCAGAGTCTCACTCTGTCAGTCATGCAGGAGTGCAATGGCATGATTATGGCTCACTGCAGCCTCTACATCCTGGGCTTAGGCAATCATTCTGCCTCAGGTTTTGGTTGGATTGGGTTTTGTTTGTATATTTATTGACTTGAAAGAATGCTTTTTATATTTAGAGAAATAGCCCTCTGTTTTCTTCCTTGCTTTCTAATTTTCTTGGAACTATAATTATTGGACCAAATTATATAGAAGAACAAATTGAAGGTATCTTTGAGTTAACAAAAATCAAACCTTAAAAATGAATATTTTAAGGTATGGGGTAAAGTGTTACTTATAACTGTTGAAGCAAAAAACAAAAATAAGATGATGGATAAATTGATAAAGACAGAGAAAAGAATAAAGCTCCTTTGTATATATGTGTGTGTGTATGCTTTTTTTTTCTTTAAGAAACACAACAGGTGGGCACAGAAAAAAAAAACAGCAGGAAAAGGACAGAATGACATCAGAATGTTAATTAATAAATACGAAAGCCTGGGAGCAAAAGGAAAATCATCCCCCAAATAGTCTATGTACTTTGGTATATAATTTTTCTAGAGCTAGCATTTAATTTTGTAATTATTTAATTTATTCAAATTAGAAAAGTTATTGTTGTTTATATTATCAAGAGATTGTTCATAACATTTATTTTTCAGTTTACTTGGCAGGATGGTGTTGTAAAAGTTTCAGTTGTCATGGTCTATATTGGTCAATTCACTTTACTTTCCTGGGCCTGGGTTTGTATATAAAGTGGGAATGCCTTACTTAACTATACAGTTTTGTGAGAATCAGATATTAAGTAACTGTTATGAAATAGCTTTAATGTTGCTTGTAAAGTGCTTATCAGTGTAACCCTTTGTAACACTGGTTCATGTAAAATTAATTTATTTGTCCCTACTATTACATGGGTGGGATCCCACAGAGTTGGTAGAGTACTATTTAATATCTCTTTCTACTATGTGCTAGGATTGCTTCTGTGTCCTAGAATTCATGTAATCTGTAATAAGCAAACTGTTTCTCTGTTAGATTCCAGATGAGATGATCCAGTGTGTGGTCTGTGAAGACTGGTTCCATGGAAGGGTAAGGAAAACTTTTACCTTGTAAAGTCATTGTCTTCATAAAAAGATAAAAGATTTTTTCCTTTTGATTTTTTGATATTTTACATTATAATTGCTATTCTAATATTAAGCTATAAAAATATGATCAGTATGCTATTTTTTTTTTTTTTTTGAGTCGGAGTGTCACTCTGTTGCCCAGGCTGGAGTGCAGTAGCATGCTGCTCATGGCCACTGAAGCCTCTACCTGCTGGGCTCAGGCAATCCTTCTGCCTTGGCCTTCCAAGTAGCTGGAACTACAGGCACTTGCCACCACACCTGGATAGTTTTTTGATTTATTGTGGAGATGAGGTCTTGCTGAGTTGCCCAGGCTGGTCTCAAACCCATGGACTCAGGCAGTCCTCTTACCTTGGCCTCCCAAAGTGCTGGGATTATAGGTGTGAGCCACCATGCTCGGTGTGATCAGTATACTATTGAAATATTTATTTATAAAATAATGAGCATTTTTGAGAACTTGGTGATTACAGGAAAAATATTTGTTTTTCTGTATTCACAGCATCTTGGTGCTGTTCCCCCTGAGAGTGGAGATTTCCAAGAGATGGTATGCCAGGCTTGTATGAAACGTTGTTCTTTCTTGTGGGCTTATGCTGCACAGTTGGCAGGTAGGTATTTTGTGAAGTTGGTGTACCACAAACTTGTGCTTGTGAAATTTGTATATTCAATCCAGAATTTTTGCAATTATTTTAAATTGAGCTGTCAGGTATGGAAAACAGTATATGTTCCTTCTCCACAAGGTGCTTGTAAGTTGGTTGGGAGACTACCAAGGAAAAAATTGTACTTGATGTAGAGTATTGATGACACCAGAGTTAGAGAAAATGGAGGAGGCAATTTTTGAAAGGGATTTTTTTCTTTTAAATTTTCTATTTTGATTGGGGGGTAAATGTGCAGGTTTGTTACATAGAAATATTGCATGATGGTGAGGCTTGGACTTCTACAAAGCCCATCACCAAGGTGGTGTCCAGTAGGTAGTTTTCAGCCCTAATGCTCCCCTCCCCCCTTTAGAAGTGCCCTAGTGTCTGTTGTTCTCATTCATGTACCTGTGTATATACAGAGTTTAGCTCTCACTTATTAGGGAGACTATATGGTGTTCAGTTTTCTGATTCTATGATAATTTACTTAGGATAATGGTCTCTACCTACATCTATGTTGCTGTAAAGGACATGATTTTGTTATTTTTTATGGCTGTGTGTTAGTCCATGGTGTATATGGACCATAATTTCCTTATTCATTCCACCACTGATGGGCACCTTGGTTGGTTCCATGTTTTTTTTTCCCCTTAAATTTAATTAATTGATTAGTATATTTTGAGTCAGACACTCTGTCGGCCATGCTGGAGTGCAGTGGCATGATCAAGGTTCACCACAGCCTCTACTTCCTGGACTCAGGTGATCATTCTGTCTCATTCTCCCAAGTAGCCAGGACTACAGGCACACATTACCACACCTGGCTAATTTTTTCTTTTTTTTTTTTTTGTAGAGACTAGGTCTCATTTTGTTGCCAAGGCTGGTCTCAAACTCCTGGGCTCAAGTGATCCTTCTGTCTCAGCTTCCCAAAGTGCTGGGATTATAGGTGTGAGCTTCCACGCCTGGCCTAATTTCATGTTTTTGCCACTGTGGATAGTGCTGTGATAAATGGGTGTGCAGATGTGTTTTTGGTCTAATGACTTGTGCTTCTTTGGGTAATATACACAGTAGTGGGATTGCTGGGTCGAGTGGTAAGTCTATTAAATATCTTTTTGGTAATGCTATGTGTGTGACTTGATTTATTTTTAAAGTGGCGGTTACCCATAGCATCTGTTGCTCCGGCCTCTTAATTTCTTGCCCTTCTCACCTTTAGGAAACACTTTACCATACCAACCACAAGCAGTGTAGCTGTACCTGAGTTCTCTTCATATACTTTTGACTGCCTCAAAGTTCTTAAACTTGGTGCTCCCTCTTTATGTTCATACCAGTTATTTCCAGTTATCTCTCACTTTCTATAGACACTGGGCACTGGAGTTATATGTATTTCTCATTCATTGGATTTTCTTCATTGTTCATCCCCCTCTCTCTTTATTTTCTTTCCTTTTAGCAGATGGCTTTATCTCCCATTAAACTGAAGTGCCATCATCCCACATGAACCCCCTTACTATTTCTCTTCTGTCCTTCACAGTATTTCTGCCTCTACACCCATCCTTTTTTAATTTCCTTCTTCTATAAAGAAAATCTGGTTGTTCTTTGAAAACTACCCTTCTATACCTATGTTTGCAGTTGCATCTCATTCTATTGCCTCTTGCATTTTGCATTATCTCACTTCTCTTTTTATTTATTTATTATTTAATTTTTTGAGTTGGAGTCTCACTCTGTTGCCCAGGTTGGAGTGCAGTGACATAGTCATGGCCACTGCAGCCTCAACTTGCTGGCCTAGGCCATCCTTCTAACTCAGCCTTCCAAGTAGCTGGAACTACAGGCACGTGCTACCATGCCTGGCTAATTTTTGATT
Source organism: Tarsius wallacei (assembly GCA_963574415.1). Taxonomy (NCBI): domain Eukaryota; kingdom Metazoa; phylum Chordata; class Mammalia; order Primates; family Tarsiidae; genus Tarsius; species Tarsius wallacei. The sequence goes on along the minus strand of CAUYQG010169164.1, from coordinate 8,435 downwards.
TATTGTAGAGATGAGGTCTTGCCAAGTTGCCCAGGTGGGTCTTGAACCTGTGGGCTCAAGCAGTCCTCTCACCTTGACCTCCCAAAGTGCTGGGATTATAGGCATGAGCCATTGTGCCCAGCCTCTACTTCTCTTTTTTTTTTTTTGAGTTGGCGTCTCACCCTGTCGCCCAGATTGGAGTGCAGTGGCCGCTCCCGGCCACCGCAGCCTCGACCTGCTGGGCTCCGGCGATCCTTCCACATCTACTTCTCTTTTTAACACCTACAGTTCATTCTTCCCTCCTGTACATATAAAGTACTTAAGTAGTGATTGATATTTTCAGATGAATTGTTCAGTTATTGAATTTTTTGGATTAGACAGGCATAAGCTAAAGAAATGCTGATAATTCCTTTTTCCTTATTATTCCAGAGATTGAGTGACTTTTTTACAGATTCTAAAATATTTTAAAATCATAAGTGATTTCATTATTTGTTAAGTCTGTGGATATGTGTATATGTATTTTTTTTCCTATTGAACCCACAGTAACTAAAATATCTCCTGAAGATGATGGGTTGGTGCGGAATGTTGATGGAATAGGTGATCAGGAAGTTGTCAAACCTGAAAATGGAGGTTATCAAGATAGTACCCTCAAAGAGGATGTTCCAGAAAATGGAAAGGATATCATCAAGGAAGTTAACACAGAGCAGAGTAATGAACCATGTACCAGCTCTAGTTCTGATTCTGATTTCCAGGTAACATGTGAATTATAAGCCATAAAAGAAGTAAAACTTAAGCAAAATTAGTTCTGTAAGCCTTGTAGTTTTGGATTTCAATTGTCTCCTTTGCCTAAAAATTTCTCTTTATAAAAGCCAAACTATGAAAGCTATGGTAGTTTAAAAAACATACTTCAAAGCTTAATTTTATTTTAGACAGGGTTTAAGACTCAAAGCCTCAACACAAAATCACAATCTGGCTGCATACTTCAGGAGCTTAAAGTTAACCAGTTTATAAAGAAAGACACTGCCACCTATTGGCCCCTAAACTGGCGTAGCAAGTTGTGCACCTGCCAAGACTGTATGGTAAGTATCTGATTAAGTTCAATGTTAGTATGTTTTGTGTACTGTTACCCAAAATAAGAACACCTGAAAAATATATTTATAAAATTAATGTGGGAGTGTAGGGGACTTCCACAGTTTTTACATTAAAAAAATTAATGAAGTAATACTTGCAGTCCAAACGCCTATGGAAGAACTTAATAATTATGCAGTTCTTTTAATTTAATTTTCTTAATTGTGGTGGAAAATAGAAATTATATATTTTTAATATTAAACTTGCTTGAAAACATCAATTGCTTGAAAGTTATAGTAAATCGGTGGTTTTAAAATAAAAATCTCATAGACCATAAAACATCTGGGAAGTTGAGAGATTTCTAAAGGAAATTTGGGCAAAAAGAATAAATCCTTCAAACATCTCTGTACTAAGAGGCTTGGATTTTTCTAGGTTTTACTCTAGAAAAATATTTTAGTGATTCTCATGAAGTTGAATTTTGGAGAATGATATGTAGCTCTAATGGAGAAAATGGTTTTATTTTTTAAAGAAAATGTATGGAGATCTAGATGTCCTGTTCCTGACAGATGAATATGACACAGTTCTGGCTTATGAAAACAAAGGCAAGATTGACCAGGCGACTGAGAAGAGAGACCCTTTAATGGATACCCTTAACAGCATGAATAGAGTCCAGCAAGTGGAACTAATTTGTGGTAAATGCCATTTGTGTGTGAAAATTCATAAAGTTTCCTTTACTACGTAAAAAAGGGCAATAAGCACCTATATTTCTAATTTAATACAAATAATTAATATTTAGACTTATATAGTAGGTCTCAATTACAGTTTTCTTGATTTTCACATTGCTGGGTATTTTCAGTCACTATTACCATTGAATCAGAGTTACATGTAGAAAATTAAATGCTTGACAAACCACAACATGCTTGATTTTGATTAAGGGTAGATGCAGGATTAAAGAATAATATAAAATGTTTTCATCCATTGAAATAATTTTCATTGCTGGCTGCAGTGGCTCACACCTGTAATCCCAGCATTTTGGGAGGCGGAGCTGAGAGGATTGCCTGAGTCCATGGGTTCAAGACCAGCCTGGGCAACTTGGCAAGACTCTACAATAAATCAAAAAATTAGCTGGGTGTGGTGGTACATGCCTGTGGTTCCAGCTACTTGGAAAGCTGAGGTGGAAGGATCACCTGAGCCCAACAGGTCAAGGCTGCCGTGGCTGTGAGCATGCCACTGCACTCCAGCCTGCGTGACAGAGTGAGACTCCAATCCAAAAGAAAAAAAGAGAAATAATTTTCATTGAGCTTTACTTGTTATCTTTTTGACAGTTGTTGAGGTTGCTTTAGTGGTTCACAAGAAACCAATCGAGGGGAAGATCTCTCCAGACCCTTAATTGTAGACTTTTATATCCCTGCCCTCTCCCCACCACCAGCATGCCCAACTTATTTCAGTGATTTTTGTCCCAGCCATTTACATTTGGATGCTACCACCTTTGTGTCCTTTTTATGGTATTGATCATTTCTGTCTTTTATTTGTATCTATTTGGTTAATTTCCTTTTGCCTTTATTAGATTAAAAGCTTTTTGAGGATGGAGGCTGCATCTAAAAAGATTTTTGTAACCCTTGAGGTGCCTCATGCACAATACAAACTGTTAAGTGAGTTTTAAAACTTAATGTTTGATGAGTCCAAGATTATTTTTGCTACTAGAATTCCAGAGAAATAGGAAACCCTTTAAACAATTCTTAGCTAATTTTTCTGGGAGTGAAGCTGTGTTGGCTTTTTTTTTTTTTTGAGTAGAAGTCTCACTCTGTTGCCCAGGCTGGAGTGCAGTGGCATGCTAATGGGCACTGCAGCCTCGACTTACTGGGCTCAGGTGATCCTTCCGCGTCAGCCTTCCAAGTAGCTGAAACCACAGGCATGTGCCACCATGCCTAGCTGGTTTTTTGATTTATTGTAGAGACGAGGTCTCACCATGTTGCTCAGGTTGGTCTTGACCCCCTGTGCTCAGATAAACCTCTTGTCTCCGCCTCTGACAGTGCTGACATCATAGGCAGGAGCCACTGTGCGTGGCTTGTATTGGCTTTTTTTTTTTGGTGAATTTTTAAAAAAATTCATTTTTATCAGTATCTCTCAAAAAAGGTATGTTTTTAAAAATTTTTTAATGAAAAGGTGTCAACATGGAGGAAGTCCAGAGACTTTGAAAGAAATTAGGAACAAGTTTCTATGTTGGTTTCACTTGAGAAATTTTTGGTTAAACTATAGTATTAACATATTTAAATGTCAATGGCAAATATTTTGTTTTTGAAAGCAAATGGCTTATCTGAGCTTTAAGTATTTTTGTGGTTTTGATTTAGAATACAATGACTTGAAGACTGAACTTAAAGACTATCTCAAGAGATTTGCTGATGAAGGCACGGTATGTTGTGTTAAATAATTTTAATCATAGCCCTGTAAGTTTTGAATAAACTGTTTATTGCCTTTGATGATATAAAATGTGCAACTTAAATGAGATATTTGAGAGTTTAATGAGAGATTGTTTATATTATTTTTATGGGAATTGGCAGGCTAAGGGAAGTCAATAAGGGTTAGTGAAACACCATGGTCACACTGAACATCCTTACCAACCTAGAGTAGCCCAGAAGGACTGAGAGGCAGGAACTGTCCCATGGGATCTGGAGAGAGTAGTTGTAGCTTAGGAGAAAGTCAATGGAAGGTATTATTGATACTGATTCTGCTGATCCTGACCTTGAAACAGATCTTTGGGAGGGTGAGAGAAAAATGACTGGGTGATAAGAATTAAAACCAGATTCATTTTCTAGAATTCTGAGTTCCACAGTTTAGAATAGAAGAATTTTATCATTGAGGGAGCCAAATAATTTATCTTGCTAGTGAGATAGTCTGCACTTTTTTTTTTTTGAGGCAGTATCTCACTATAATTGTCCAGGCTGGTCTTGAACTCTTGGGCTCAAGCAGTTTTCCTGCCTCAGCTTCCTGAGTAGCTGGGGCTACAGGTGTGTGCCACCATGCCCAGCTAATTTTTTTATTTTTAATTTTTTTAGAGATGGGATCTTTGTGTTGCCCAGGCTAGTCTTGAATTCCTGGGCTCAAGCAATCCTCCTGCCTTGGCCTCCTGAGTAGCTGGATTTACTTAGCCACATCCCCACACCCTACCAGAGTCTGTAGTTTTAAGGCTAACTCTAAAATGTGTTATGTTTTAAAATAGGCTCTCAAATAAATTTACAGATACTTTTACTTCCCAGTTCTTTACTATTCATATATTTGTAACATTTTTTTTTTCTATCTTCCAAAGACAGATACAAAACAAAATTTAAACTTTCTCTTCGTAGCCTAAGTTTGTCCTTATAAACAGTAAATGTTTTCCTCTGCTACAGCCAAGCATACAGATCAAGTCAGACATAGATCTGATGAATACCCAAGAAGTTCCCTGATACTTGTTTTCTTGGAAGGCGTCTCTACCAACCTAACTTTAAGCCATTGTCTTCTTTCTTGTAAATTTAGCTGCCTGAATTTCTGGACAGGGTAACAATGCTGCCTTTCTGCAGAATGAATTGTAAAGTCAGAAGTTAAAAGAGCCTTCCTTTAAATGGTTTTCTTTTTACACATTTATTTATTTATTTGGAGACAGGGTGTCTGTCGCTCTGTTACCCACGCTGGAGGGTAGTGGCATGATCATAGCTCACTGCAGCCTTGAACTCCAGTGCTCAAGATCTCCTCCTGTCTCAGCCCTCCTGAATAGCTAGGACTACAGGCATGCACCATCACAACCAGCTAATTTTTAAAAAAAGTTATTGTAGAGGCAGGGTCTTGCTATGTTGCTCAAGCTGGTCTCAAACTTCTGGCCTCAAGTGATTCTCCTGCTTTGACTTCCCAGTGCTCAGTGTCATTTTCTAGAGAATGTCCCTCACTATCACCGTGAACACTTCCTATTTCCCACAGTTCTGTTTTTTTGAGTTGGAGTTTTACTCTGTTGCCCAGGCTGGAGTACAGTGGCATGCTCATGGTCACGCAGTCTCACCCTGCTGGGTGGGCTTAGGCGATACTTTGGCCTCAGCCTTTCAAATAGCTAGGACTACAGGCATGTGCCACCACACCCAGCTAATTTTTGGATTTATTGTAGAGACAAGGTCTCGCCACATTGCCCAGGCTGGTCTTAAACCCCTGGGCTCAGGCAATCCTCTTGCCTCTGCCTCCCAAAGTGCTGGGATTACAGGCATGAGCCACTACACCCAGCTCCCACCATTCTTAAACTATAGTTAATACTTGTTTCTGTTGTAAAGGTTATCCTTTGGTTAATGTGGACTCAAGCTTCTTTTTTGCGAGAACTAAGAATTTTCATGGGTGTCACAGGGCTTTGCCTCACTATTTTAACCTTTGTGCTATTAATGGACATTCGAGGTGTTTCAGATAGTGTCCAAGCATGTTCTCACAACTCTTTTACAGTTTGTGCTCTTTATGAATTTCATCAGACACATACTTAAAATCACATAAAAGAAAAAAAATCAAATAGTCTTTTTTACATTCACACTTGAGACTTTTATTAAAAGTCTTCACATGTATCTTCAACATTTGGGTCTTTGTTATCACTAGAGCCATTCTTTTTTTTTTAACCATCCAAGTTGCTGCAAAGTCCATAATTTTGTCCTTTATAGAGCCACTCTTTATGAGACTTTGTTAAGAGATAATTTTTTATCTGATGTGACTTTTTTTTTTTTTTGGAGTCTCACTCTGTTGCCCAGGCTGAAGTGCAGTGGCACAGTCATGGCCACCGCACCCTCGACCTGCTGGGCTCAGGTGATCCTTTTGCCTCAGTCTTCCAAGTAGTTGGAACTACAGGCATGTGCCACCACACCCATCTAATTTTTGATTTGTTGTAGAGACAAGGTCTCGCCATGTTGCTCAGACTGGTATCAAAGTCCTGGGCTCAAGCAATCCTCTCGCCTTGGCCTCCTAAAGTGCTGGTATTATAGGTGTGAGCTACTACACCTGGCCGATTTTTTTTTTTTAATGTAGAAGTGTGGCCTCACTATGTTGCCTTGGCTGATCTCGAACTCATGGCCTCAGGTGATCCTCTTGTCTGGGCCCTCTAAAATACTGGGCTTATAGGTATCAACCACTGTACCCAGCCTTGGTGTGATGTGAAAACGACAGGACAGCGTGGTGACTCATGCCTGTAATCCCAGCACTTTGGGAGGTTGAGGTGAGAGGTTTACCTGAGACCAGCCTGGCAACTTGGCGAGACCTCATCTCTACAATAAATAAAAAAATTAGCCAGTTGTGGTGGTATGTACCTGTGGTTCCAGCTACTTGGAAGGCTGAGGCGTAAGGACACCTGGGCTCAGCCGGTAGAGGCTGTGGTGGTCATGAGCATTCCACTGCGCTCCAGCCTGGGCAACAGAGTGAGACTCCTACCCAAGAAAAAACAAATAAATGAAAGGACAGAAAAATGTGATTTTAAAAAATTGTTTGTTCCATGACATTACTAACTAGATCTTCACGCACATTCACACAAACCCCTCAAGTTGCCATTAGACTTATCTGCTTTGGTTGTACGAGGGGGACCCCCAAAAAACTCGGAATTGTCTTTTGGAAGGTGGACCCCTTGTAGTACACTTGGAATTTTTTCCTCCAGATCAAATGGTCAACCAAAGTTTTTATCTGGAAGTTTTGAGAAGGTTGCATCACGGTTTGTGGAAGAAACGTCCCATGTTGTAGCAAACGGGTGACTGGTTCTTCCACCATGACAAGGCAACTGCCCATACTGCACTGAGTGTTCAGCAGTTTTTGACCAAAATACGGCATGACTTCCATGCCCCACCTTCCTATTTACCCTATCTTGCCCTAGGTTACTCCCCCCGTGGAAAAAGTCCTCAAAGGGAAGCATTTGCTGACATGGAAGAGGTGAAACAAAAAACAGCAGATGCACTAAAAGGCATGAAAACTGACAAATTCAAAAACTGTTTTGAGCAGTGGAAAAAGTGTCTTGATAGGTGTAGTGCATCAAACGGTGACTGAAGTTTAAACATGTAAGAATAAATACACAATTTTTTAAAATAAATAAATTCTGGATTTTTTGGGTCCCCCCTCGTATTTGTCCACAGGGGATAATGTTAAGAAGTTCTAGATGGTTCTCAGATGATGCACTGCCTTTTATTTAATGTTTGTGTGTGACTATTTAAAAAAAAAAAGAAGCTATTAATTTTTCTGAGACAAGCCAAAAAAAAAAAGTTTTATTATTGAACTCAAGTATTTATTCGTTAGCATCTTCTACTCTACATGTTGGCTGTGACCATTTGAGGACATCCGGAACCAAAAATTGCAATGTTTAATTTGTGTGTTGTTAGGTCTCTTCCTACAATATCCTTGCTGGAGATATCATTCCCTTTTACTGACTTTCAGTGGTTAATGCTTGTAATCCAAGGCAGGGACACAGCCTTTGTTTTGGAACTTTCAAGTATCAGATTTATTAGCATTTTATAGCAAATTACTGTCATTTAGCCAAGTGCCTTAGAACTTTGAGCTGCAGTTACTCAGGATGTGTTAGCCATCTAGATTCTGACTAATAGGGGTTCTGATTCTTTACTGGTTGACCAACAGTTTTGCTCTTGCTTCTTGTGGAACTGGTATACCAGCTGCTGGTGTGGCAGAGTATTGACAAATGCTCTACACTCTTTGATTTAGAGGATTAATGAGCATCTTACTCCAAGGAAATTATTGCAAATTAACATTACCATTGGAGTATGGTGGTGGCACTTGCACCTGGTAAACGAGAGAGGGAGGTTTTCACCTTATAACCCTTTTTCTACCTTTCTTTTTATCTCCTTCTTCTTTTACTCACGTGTGTTTACATGCCCTCTTTTTCTCTTTCTCTTCCCTTTACTCTCCCTGTCTTTTTAACAATAAGCATGTGTTACCTTTGTAATTAAAAAATAACAATCAGGGCACAGTGGCTCAAGCGTTTAGTTCAGTTGCTCCAGAGGCTGAGGCAGGAGGATCACTTGAGCCCAAGAGTTTGAGACTGCAGTGAGTTATGATTGCATCTGTGAATAGCCATTGTACTACAGCCTGTGCAGCAAATAGAAACCCCAACTCTAAAAAATAAACAAGTTAATTAATTAACAAACTTGTTTATTTTGTCGGCTATTAGATTAGCTTTTGATTGGATCAGGGGGTATAGACTCATTCTTGGGTTGAGCAGGGACTCCTGTGTTACCCAGTTCGTTTTTTATCCATATTTTTCCATTTTCTTATTTTATTTTATTTTTTTTTGAGTTGGAGTCTCACTCTGTTGCCCAGACTGGAGTGCAGCGGCCGCTCCCGGCCACTGCAGCCTTGACCTGCTGGGCTCCGGCGATCCTTCCGCCTCAGCCTTC
>CAUYQG010169163.1:0-89005 GCA_963574415.1 Tarsius wallacei | reverse complement strand
AAGTACTAATAATTTATATTTTAAGGCTAAATTAGTGATGTAATGTGAGTTTATTAAGATTTTTATTAATATGAAGATAGTCACTAATGTTTCTTATCATGACAAAGATTCTGTCATGTTTTCTCTGTGATCCTATCTACTGGTTTAGGAAGTATCATTAAAGAAGATGCAGTAAGGTAATGCTTAGGCGTTTCTACTGCTGTAAAAAGGATCGTGGCCGGGCTCGGTGGCTCAGCCTGTAATCCCTTGCTTGGGGAGGCCGAGGTGAGTGGATTGCCTGAGCCCACGGGTTCGAGACCCGCCTGGGCAACTTGGCGAGACCTCATCTCTACAATAAATCAAAAAATCAGCCGGGCATGGTAGCGCGTGCCTGTAATTTCGGCTACTCAGAGGGCTGAGGCGGAAGGATCGCTGGAGCCCAGCGGATCAAGGCTGCGGTGGCCGGGAGCGGCCACTGCACTCCATTCTGGGTGACAGAGTGAGACTTCAACTCAAAAAAAAAAAAAGGACTGTGGAATAAACTATTAAATGCATGAAAGAAAAATCAATCAGACATAGGGGAAAACGTCATATAGAAAGGTGGGAATTTCCATTGTAGTAAAATAATGAACTCATCCTCCTACATCATACTGATATTTACTACTATCTTAGGCATGACTTTTGCTACCTGCTGGAAAATGGACAATTTAATTGTTACTTCAAAATCAGAGCATCATAGAACAATGTTTTTGAAAGACTTTTTTAGGGTGCAGCAAATTTCTAGGTTTCCTTCTCATTTCAATTCATCCCCCTCTAATTAGAAGCTTTAAAAACAGCTAGTTATATCTTCAAGGCCAGCGAAATGTGTGTTTATAATTACATGCAAACTCAGTGTTCGAGACTATGTGGTCAGAATGAAAAATGGCTAAACAAGGGAATGGTGGATGATGTCAAGTTAAAAGAAACAAGAGAAGGCCTAGTCTCCAGCTCAGTTGCACAGATTTACATAGATTGAAAGAAAACAGAGAGCAAGGTCATAGTACCTGTTTTAGTGTAGTGTTGTACACCTCAAATTCTGGTTCTACGACCAACCAGCAGAATAACATTGAGCAACTTAACCACTTGGTAACTGTTTCCTACTCTGTGAAACGGTAAAATACCTACCTCACAAGCTATTAAGTAAATAAGATTAGTTAAACATTACTATAAAAATAATACTGATTAAATAAAATGAGTTAAAATATGTAAAGCAATTGGAATAAAGCCTCATATATAGTAGGCATTCTATAAGGTTAGCTTAATTTTATTAGAGTGACAACATGGAGGAGGTGCTTCAGTATCCCTAGAAGTTTGATTAAACAAAGCTAAGATATAAAGGCTGAGTCAGTGTGTGACACCTCACTAAGAGGAAAGGTAGAAAGGAGAGAGTGAGGAGTTGGAAAATATATAACAGGTGCTGAGAACAGCTTGTGTCAGGACCAAAGATAAAAATTGTAAAAAGTAAGCCTCTAGTAAGTTTATTTTTTCTAGAGCTAAGGTGAAGGGGAAGGGAAGAAATGATAAGAGATAAGGCTAAAAAGATTAGGGCCACATCATGAAAGGCCTTGTATGCCAACTAAGGCATTTTATTTTATCTTGTGTGGATGAGAGAGAAATATTACATAGCACTCATCAGGGAAATGACGTGATCACACTTTATTTCTGGAAATGAAAAGATTGATTTTAGAATATCTTAACTGGAAGATATTGAAAGACCATATGCCTATGACTATTTCTGAAGTTAAATGACTATTAAAGGTTAATGTATAAATAAAAAATTAATTCACCAAGATTAGCTTCTTATCAATAAATGATAATTTAATGCCTTTACCTAAGTGCTTCCTATAGCAAGACTGTATGGTAAAACATCCTGGGAAACACTGTGACCATAATTTTGTTCAAATCTAATGAAAAGGTTGAGTAGAATAGAATCTATTTGAAAAATAGCAATGTGGACCAAATACTGAGCAGAGTGCTTAATCACTCAACAAAATTTATAGGCCATCCACAAAATATATATCTAAACTCTTTTCATGGAATGTAAATCAAAATCAATGTCATCTTATGTTGACATAATGCTGTATAAGCTACTTTTTTTTTTTGCATTGAAGTCTTACTCTGTCACTCAGGCTGGAGTGCAGTGGCACGCTTCTGGCCATCTCAGCCTTGACTTGCTGGACTCAGGCTATCCTTCCGCCTCAGCCTTCCAAGTAGCTGGAACTATAGGCATGCGCCACCATGCCCGGTTAATTTTTTTTATTTATTGTAGAGATGAGATCTTGCCAAGTTGTCCAGGCTGGTCTTGAACTCTCAGGCTCAGGCAATCCTCTCATCTTAGCCACCCAAAGTTTTGGGATTCTAGGTGCAAGCCATTGCACCTGGCCTGTATAAGCTACTTTGCCACTCTTCCTTTTCCTACTAATGTTAAAATTTCCATCTTATTAGAGAAGGTTGAACATTTCATTTACTAAGAAAACATTCTGAAAGTGCTTGCTATATGGCAGGCATCATTCCAGTTGCATTACACATATTTCCTCTTTTAATCCACATAACAACCTTATAAGGTAGATGGTATTTTTAGCCCCATTACATGCATTGGGAAATTGAGTCATAAATAGGTTAAGAATCTGACAGTCCATGTAGCCTTGCTTCCAAGTCTACGCTCTTAATCACTATACTATGCCTTCTCTCACATATTAAAAAAAAAATTATTTTGAGATAAATCTGGATAACTTAGACAATTCAAAAAGGTGACATTTCCCCTTATGTATAATACTATTCTGGCACTGCTAAAGATGTCTATGAGATGAAAATAATTCAGCTTATTTGTTCATAGATTTCAAAACTGAATTGGACAGTCGCTCAACTGTCTCTCCCATTTGCTTCTCTATAACCAAAGAGACTACCCACTGCCTTGAAAGGAACACTATTCACTCTTTTCTCCTGTCTGTGTTTCAACAAACAGCATCTCCACCATGGCCCCACCACTAATTCCAAAGGCCAAGCTTCTACTGAAGAAAGAACTCTGCCTCTTCTTGGACAAATAAGACTTAATGGTAAACATATTTTTTAAAGTGATCTTTCTTAAAGGACTCCAATGATCTCTCAGTGTTGGTTCCTAAAGGACACACAGAAGATTTAATCATCACTGAAGCAATGCTTGCCTCCCAAAAAAAGATGGCAGCACATGGTAAACAACTATATGCCAAGCTAGGCTTCATGGCCAGAAAAGAATTATGTATAAATAAATATAATAGAGGAGGGAAAGAAGGAGGGAATGGAAGGAAGAAAGGAAAGAGGAAGAAGAAAAAAAATGTCCACCTACCAACATAGAGTATAAAAAGGGTTGACAGACTATATAGTAAATTGAAATAAAAAACCTAAACTTATCCTAGAGCCAGCCTCAGGCTTTCTAGGGAGCCTGAACAGGATTCTTATTTACAAAGTTCTCAGTGAAAGGTTATCCTGCTTCTTGGCCACATTCAAGTAGGAAGAAAACAAAAACAAAGTCAGATGCTACTTCCATAGAAAGGCCTTTTTGGGAAGAGGCCATAAGGGTTTCAGGCATATTGACTGAATATCTCAAGAAGATTTTCAACTGACCTATAGCAGGTAGCTCAGAGGGCAAATGATAAGTCTTCATGATTGTCCTACTCACTGTAGGGGTAGTAGTTCACCTCCAAGTTAAATTTTAAGAGAAGTCTAATTAGAACAGGCAAACTGCTTAGAGGTAGAAACTGCTTCAATGGCCTGGGAAGGGGTTGGGTAAATGAGAAAAGATCAAAGTTTCTAAGAATTCATATAAATGTAAACAGCAAGGTGACAGCAAGTGCTGAGGTTTATTGAACACTGTTAGCATCCTTTTTCCTTTACAACCGTTAGGTGCAAAGATTGCAAAAAAGAGGCCCATAAAAAAGTCTCCTTAAAAGGCCCGAGTACATTTAATCTGTAATCTGAGATCACAGAAATTTCAGGAACATTTTTAATTACTTTATTAATGATTTCTGAGAATGTATTTTCAGTGCAGAGACATCAGGTTCAGTAGACAGAAAGTTTCCATATTAGCTAGATTTGCAAAATGCAGTAATATCTGATGCAATGGTCCCAAATTATCCTTCTGTGCAGCCATGTTTAATAAGGAGAAACTTAGCTTAGGGAGTCAATGATGTCACTGCCTGTCAGGCTAATAACTGTGACTTCACCCAATTTAAACACACTGAATATTCTAGGAATATAGAGGTGTTTTCTAGCACATCTAATTGCCTATTGACAAGTTGAAGAGCTTGGAGTACTAGTTCTAACATGCCCTTAAATAAAGTAGTTAACAAGAACAGCTCTTCTCAAATGAACGTAGTGAAGCAGAGTTCTGAACCTATCTAATGTTTTCCTCAAGAGAAGCACAAAACCCACTTCTGTTATGAGCTTATGAGCTTTTTAACTGCCACGATATCATAAAAAAGATGAAATGAAAATAAAGAAAACTCTATTATTGAGAGTTGTGTTTGCCAAGAGAGGCCATGTTTCTCTAATATTTTTTTTTATCATGAAGTTCTGTGTCTTCCTTTATATTTCAAAGGGCAGGGAATATCAGGAGAAGAGAGGAAAGGGTGAAGAGAAAGAGAGAGAAAGAGAGAGAGAGATTATGCTTGTATGCATTATGATAAAACATTTCTATAGCACTGAGTAATCCAAAAGGATATTGTGTGTGTGTGTGTGTGTGTGTGTGTGTGTGTGTGTGTGTGTGTGTACGTATTTACTGGAAGAATCTGACTCTACCCAAGTACCTGATTGATTTCATCTAAAATTGTTGTCTAAACACTTCTGAAATTGTTATAAGTATACTTATATACTTAATGTAGAGTATAAAGGGGAGATTATATAACAGCACAGTGCACTCAATATCTATAATCAACTTTTACATAGCTTTTATAAATTTCTAACCATATCTTCCTCATTCTCTATCATGATCAAGTAGAGAACAGAAAAATTACATGAAATTCAAACATTGAGCATAACTTTCAGCTACATTCAAAAAATATCCATGAAAGAATGGAAAAAAATAAAAAAGCAAAGCAAAGACAGCATTTTTAAATAAATTTCTGAAGCGATTTCTTTTTTGAGACTGTTTTACATATTAATAATACATAGAGTGAGCACTTATCCTTTAATGTTTTGCCCTGTAAAGAATATCTCACACAAAATTATTTTTACCAATGTTTGTAAGATATTTGGGAATGTTGGATAAAGAACTGTAATATAGTACCATATTTTTTATCTTTAATTATTGGGCTTTGTCATGGTAGTTTTCTCTGGGACTTAAAAAAAAAAAAAAAAAAAAAAAAGCTCTTGTCTCTTTGAAATAGTCCTAAACAGGAAATAGTGCTCAGAAAAGCAATGCAATCAGAGGCATTAGGCATATGTTTAGATAAACAGAAGTCTCTTTGCTGCATTCTTTCTTGCAAGGTCATATCCATTTAACATTTAAGTAGGGCAGAACTAGATACTGAGTATCTATAGACCATACATAGTGCATTTTAAGTTTTCAAATTAGAAGCATGAATAGTAAGACAAATATGATTTATTCAATTTATCTGGTCAAACAATTACTTTCTAAATATGTTAAGAGAAACTCTTCCAGAGAGGAGAATTATATTCTTCCACAGAATGAGAAGACAAACCACAGACAAAGAGAAAGTAATTGCAAAAGCCACATCTGATAAAGGATCGTTATACAAAATATTCAAAAAATAACCCTTACTATTCAACAACTAGAAAACAAACAACACAACTTTTAAAAATGGGCAAAAAACCTGAACAGACACCTCACCAAAACAGATAAACAAATAGCAAGTAAGCATATAAGATGTTCAACTTCAGATATCATTAGGGAATTACAAGGAAAAACAGCAATGAGATCAATGACAATACACACCTATTAGAATGGCCAGGATTAAAACACCAAATGTTGGCAAAGATGTGGAGAAACAGAAATGCTCATTCTTTTTTGATGGAAATGCACAATGGGACAGCCACTTTGGAAGATAATTTGGTAAATGCTCCTATCATATATGATCCTGATATTGCACTCCTCGGGTTTTGGCCAAATAAATTGAAATCTTAATATCCACTCAAAGTCATGTACACAGATGTTTATAGCAGCTTTATTCATAGTTGCCAAAACATGAAAAAAATCAAGATGTTCTTCAGTAGGTGTGTAGATCAATAAGCCATAGTACATCCAGGCAATGGAATATTATTCAATGCTAAAAAGTAATGAGCTATCATGTCATAAAAAAGCATGGAGGAATCTTAAATGTTCATTACTAAGTGAAAGAAACCAGTGTGAAAAAGCTACATAAAGTGTGATTGCACTATATGACATTCTGCAAAACTATGGAAACAGTAAAAAGATTCGTGGTTGCCAGAGATTGGGGAAGGGAAGGATGAATAAGCAGAGCACAGAGAATTTTTAGGGCAGTGAATCTATTCTGTAGGATACTGTAATGATGAATGTATGTCATTATATATTCATAAAAACCCATTGAATGTAGAGCACCAAGAGTGAACCTTAAATTGTGGACTTTGGGTGATACTGATGTGTCAATGTAGGTTCATCAATTGTAGTAAGTGTACTGCTTTGGTGCAGAATGCTGATTGCAGGGAAGGTTGTGTGTGTACAGGGACAAGAATTATGTGGGAATTCTATATCTTCTATTCAATTTAGCTGTAAACCTAAAACTGCTCTAAGCAGTAAAGTTTATTAATTTGAAAAAAAAATAATAGATGTCCTCTGCTTTTTAAATGTGAATAAGTTCATGTAAGTTAAGTGTTTTCTTCAATATAGTCTCCATTTATTTGACATTTGTTTCTTGTTTTTAATCGTTTAAAGAGAAGGGAGTGGCAAGGTCCCTCCTACATCAAGGGTGATCCCTGCAGTAGCTGAAAACAGACCAGACCACAGATTCTCCTTCAGGCTTTGAGGGATTATTGGACTGACCACTAACTTCACCAGTTCCTATAAGTTAAAAGTATTAGCAAGAAATATATATAGCACCATGAGTGGTAAGTTTGAGTACTCTTTTAGTATATGGCTTTGATTTTGAGCCTGTTTTATTGATTTCTAGCTCACAGAGAAGTGTATCTGTACATTGCCTTCACTAAACGCCAGAGAGCAAGCAAGATAGACCAATTATTAATGATAAGGGTATTTGGAATAAAATGCTCCCCCACATGCCCTGTAGGTTGTAATAATTCTCCTAGTTGGGCGCTGTGGCTCACTCCTATAATCGCAACACTTAGGGAGGCTGAGGCAAGAGGATTGCCACAGCTCGCGAGATCAGCCTGGGCAACACGGTGAGACTTCAACTCTACAATAAATCAAAAATTAGCTGGGCATGGTGGTGTGCTCCTGTAGTTCCAGCTACTTGGAAGGCTGAGGTGGAAGGATGGCCTGTGCCCAGCAGGTCGAGGCTGCGGTGGCTGTGAGAGTGCCACTGTACTCCGGCCTGGGTGACAGAGTGAGATTCTGAATCCAAAAAAAAAGAATAATTCTCCCAAATTTAGTTACTTCTCCAAATGACCTTAATATATACACTACTTTTCTCTCATACTCTAATTAGTTGTAATTCAGTCATGGCATATGCTTTGGAAACATATGCGATAAAAGGGGCTGAAGAGAGATTTGTCGGTTATTGTGATTTTGTTGAAATTTATGGTCAAATAGTTTTGATCATCAAAAAGTTAATTTATAATATTCCGGGTACTCGGAATTTAGTAACTGAGAATAACTTAACATTTCATTATCATTTTTATTGCCATTTTGGGAAACACATCATGAACTCAGAATAGCCAGTCAGCCATACTTACTGAGTGTCACAGCATAAGAGCCCAATATTCCACTGTGTGGGGAGAATGCAGAAGAATCTTCAGTTCATATGTCCTGAATCCACCTTGCAGAATCTTATAATCTTATGATGATTTGAGACCCCAACGAAGTTGTGAGTATGAACACTTCCAAAAAGAGTCTCCATCAGTGTTTAAAAGGACAAAAGTAGCTAATGACATATTGCTAGGAGAAAGAGCAGGCAATGAAGCCATGCATACAGAATCACGTAAGTAACATGCACAAGTAAAGTCATAACATAAATAGTTGTTGTCTGTCATAGTTAAATTACAGGTGATGTTTGCTATCTCTATGCCTTTCATTGTTTTCCAAATTTTTAATATTAAGCATGTAACCATAGTAATAAGAAAAGTCAGGTTTTTATGCTAAAAATGAACAAAAAATAGTTCTCATTGTTATAGATCTAAGATGAAAGTACATACAACCAGAATTAGTGATTTGATAAACTCCAGAAAAGAAAAGCAGAATTGGAGAGAATGGTAGGTATGCATGAGAGACAGAGAGAGACAGAGAGAGAGACAGACAGAGAGAGAGAGAGAGAGAGAGAGACAGAGAGACAGAGACAGAGAGACAGAGAGAATGAGAATGAATTATCTTTTCTTCCCTCCAAATAGCAAGACTATGGGATTGATACAGAGTTCCCAGTTACCTAAAGCCCAGGTTTGGCTCTTATTCATTGGCCTTCAAATCTAAGGCTTAATTACAATTTGAGCCAGAAGGGGGCAGCAAGGAGCTGTTCATGAAAAACAAAACAAAACAAAAACACCGCACTCTAGAGACCTTTGGACAGGAAAAGGGGAGATAATGGAGTCAAGCTAAGGTGGAGGTGATACAGCATAAGCCATAGGGAATACAGAATGGAGGCAAAGCCAAAAACTGTCAAGGAAGGGGAACTGATGAGGAAGGACATCACTCCAACCGCTGAGAACTGAAAATATTCACGGCAGCACAGGCCAAAGCCAAGTTCTGTGGGAGGTTTAAGGTATCAATAAAGAAACAAATATCTTGAATAATTGCTCTATGGGGTCGAATCTAAAATGAGGCACCAAATTATTTTCATTGGTTCAAGCATCAGGAGCTGAGAGGCCCCATTTAATGCTGATAAACACAGCTGTAAATGAAGCCTTCCAGGACCAGACACAAAACTCCTGTCCTACTCTCCATCTCCTACATGTGTGCCCAGGGAACCACGTGATCCCCAGTGCAAGAGTAGATCATATAATTTACATGCACATGGAGGATCAGAGACCTAATGTAGTGACACCACCCAGTGTTACCCAGCCACACTGACAAACCAAACCCTGATTATCACCGTTATCAGCTGTGGGCTGGATTTTGAAACTGATTTAATTTTAACCCTTTCTCTTGTACCTACGATTTTGTTTGGAAATTAGGTTTGCGTTAACAAGAGCTTTGTATTAGATAGATTTAGAATATTTATATTTTACTGACTGTCCTTGGACAAACTTAGCCATCTTTCTCTCTTTCACTCTACTGATTCTAATGGCAGTGCCTCCTCTGGATTGGGGATATCGAAGCAGGGTTCAAATCAAAGTATGCCCAATTGCAAAGCCTAACCTCATTGTTGCAAAACTTCTCTGAGTCTCAGTTGCTCTCTCTCAAAAATAATCCAAATGTCAAGAAGTTGTGAAGAATAACATATAATTAACTTATGTAAAGTTCTTTGTAAAATGCCTAGAATATTGTGGGCACTCAATGAATGCTAGCCATAGTTTTGTTTTGTTTTGTTTTTTTATCCTTTGCTACATTCCCTAAAAAAAAAAAAAAAAACTAACAAAAATTCAAGTACAGTGTCTTTTTATGATGCTCATTGGAAGACTGGCCATCATATACCCTCCTTGCCTTCTATTCTTCCTAGGACATATTTTAAATACTTATAATGCTATTTGAATTGATGACAATTTTCATTTCATAAAATGACTTTTCTTACAATGATGCCTAAAGTCTTCTCTAAATGGTTCTTAATTATATTAATG
This sequence comes from Tarsius wallacei, assembly GCA_963574415.1. Taxonomy (NCBI): domain Eukaryota; kingdom Metazoa; phylum Chordata; class Mammalia; order Primates; family Tarsiidae; genus Tarsius; species Tarsius wallacei. Next base: position 79,087 of record CAUYQG010169163.1, on the reverse strand, counting down.
ATGCAAAATTTCTCACCTGACATGATGAAGAGGTTACATTTTCAAATGATTTCAGAGTAAACAGAGTGTCAACTATTAAATACTCAGTCTTCTCCCAACCAGTAATAGCAATGTGTTTATTTGAAACCGGGTCATGAGCCTGCCTAGAGAAGTGAAATATCTCTGATGTGCATGGGCAGGTGTTTCTGCGTGCAAAGAGGCAACATCCACCATAAGACATTGGGCTAAATGCAGAACTGATACACCACTCTATAACTGTTTTCTTGCTTTAAAATCACTTAACCCCTGGAAGTCCTTGGAGTATAAATTTTGATGGTGCTGATAAGACTTTCAAGCCTGTCTGTATACACATTATGAGTCTAAGATAATGGTTGTAAGGCACCTTGGAAATAAAAAAGTGTTTAACTCCTTCCAGTATATTCCTCAGTAAAGAAAAAAATGCAAGTTTTTAAAGCTCAAATAAGTATTCGCCTATGGGAAGGAAAACCCCTCTGGGTCACTTTAATATTACTGACAAAACTACAACTGTAATATGAGTACTTGAAGGAATTGAGCTTACTCAAATTTGTGTCCTTAGAAGGCAATAAATAAGTTTATCATTTTGACAGGTAAGACCGCCCAAGGCACTTTGAACAGAAATAGGACACTGTCTTTCTGATTGAATGCTTTAATCTAAAGACTTCTCCTTATATCCACAACACTGCTTTGAACTCAAATGACATTTGTTTTATTAAAAAAAAATTCTTCAATTTTTTAAATTTTGTTTTCGCTATTGCCCAAGGAATTTTTCCTACACAAACCAGTAAGACCCCCAAAACTCAATACATTATCCACAGCTGTACAATAGGCAAAAGTAAAGGAACAGACCCTGAATTTAAGATCAAGGCCCATCAAGCTACAGTAAGGCATTAATGACTTTGCTAAGAAACAAATAGAAACATCTTTCTTCCTCACTCCACCCCACTCCCAGCTTTATTAAAATAGAACCAAGGAACGCCATGTTGTAGATAGCTTGAAGACACCAGAGACAATTAGCTGAAAACAGAATAGAGCCACTTTCATCTGTGGCACACTTTATAAACTTTCCAAAGCATTTTCACATAACACATCGAATATTAGTATATTTCTTTAGCAATCAAAGAAACTAAGGTATACAAAAGTTCAATGTCTATTTCTCATTATGTTATTTTGTTGATTCATGTGAACTCATGAAGAGACGCATCCAGCCAATGGTCACAGACATTCACCCCCAAATTATTTGCAGGTTGAAAATAGGAAACTTGAAAGTAATCGCAACCAGACAAGATTCTCATCCCTACAGGGTTTCAGAGGAAACTTTATCTTCAAGAGTAAGGGTCAGAGACAGAATGTCATTTAACTATGCAATAATGTGTTTGTGAAGCTTTGACTTAATTATAATTTCTAAATTTTCTGTTCTAAGAAGACTATCTCTATTATTTTGTCCTATGAATTCTTACTGTGGTAAAGTGGGTGTTTGATGACAGTATAATTGGTGATATAGGAGTTAAGGTATGGAGTTTACATGGTATTTTTGTAAAATATTTATGTCACTTCATGCCTACCAAAACCCATGTCTTTTACACAAGAACATAAAATTTGATGTAGAAAACAGGTGGCAAAAACAAGCTAGTTAAGCGGATTCCAGGAGAACTCCAGGCACCTAGAAACTCGGGAACATTATCTGCCAGTGACCACAGTTGTGCCAAAATTAATATTTTAAGTATTCATTTCTTCTCAAATATGCCAAATGTCTAACATGATTTGCATGTGTGCGTGATATTAGCTACTTAAATTGCAATCTCAAGAGCATTATAATGGCAAAGACTGAGAAGAGGCTTTGTGGAGGATAATAGTATCCAGTTTGTAAAACCTGCTGTAGAGATGACTAGCTTATGAATCTCCTATGTCGGTAGGCCACCCTGGTCCTGTTCTATCAATATAAATAAAAATCCATGAAATGAGGACTGGCAGCATTCCATAAAATATTCAAATTGTACTTAGCATTTATTTATTTTTTATTTATTTATTTTGAGTTGGAGTCTCACTCTGTCACTCACACTGGAGTGCAGTGGTCGCTCCCGGCTACTGCAGCCTCAATCTGCTGGGCTCTGACGATCCTTCCGCCTCAACCTTCCAAGTAGCTGGAACTACAGGCGTGCACTACCACGCCCGGCTAATTTTTGAATTATTGTAGAGATGAGGTCTCGCCAAGTTGCCCAGGCGGGTCACGAACCCGCGGGCTCAGGCAATCCACTCACCTTGGCCTCCCAAAGCGCCGGGATTACAGGCTGAGCCACCGAGCCCGGCCCTTAGCTTTTATTTTGAAGTGGTATCTCTGAGTTCCTATAAAATATTCTCTCAGAAAGACTGTTAATGGTGCTTTTTGCATACAACACATAGTATCTTTATATCAAATAAGAAAAGAATTCTATTTAGTACATCCACAGGCATGGAAGTGCAAAGGTGTGATTTGATATAATCTATAATGAATGAGTGATAGGGACAAACAACTAAGGGGAGGAACCTATTTTAGAATTCTCAGTGTGATGCACATGGTTGTCAGACAAATCATAGCTAGAAAAACATCTTGGCTTAGAGTCTGTGTTCTATAATAAAAAGCAATGTCTCCTTGACTTTAGGTTTTCTTGGGCTCTTTTTCTTTTACCTGTGAAGTAAGAGTGTCTAGAAAAGATTCCTGTTTCTTTAACTACCAATTATATGCCAGTTTCATCAAGTTATTGTTCTTGGATACTAATTATTTTATTTCCCCATGCTTCTCCAGGACAACCCCACCCACCTAGACTTCAGCTATCACCCATGGGGTGGGGAGATTCGCAAGTTGTTATTTCTAGCAGAGATATCTCTCTGGGACTTCAGGCTTGGTATCTAACTGGCCATTGGACATGTCCACCTCAAACCACAAGTCCAACAGTGAACTCACAATCTCCACCTCAACACTTCAAATTGTCTGGTATTCAATAAAATGGTACCACTAACCACCCAGTGGTATTAAAAAGCTATGAGTTGTCTCGAGCCTCTCTCTGTCTGTAATTTCTATCACCAGTCAATAGAGAACCTCATTATTTTTGTCCTGGATTGCAACAATAGCCTGTTAATGAGTTTTCTTACCCCTAACATTTTGGCCCTGAAGTATTCCCTTCATATAGCCAAAGGTGTGCTCCATTTAAAACAGAAAACTGCTAAAAGGTGTGCTCCATTTAAAACAGGTTTACCCTCTGCAGATAAACTTTTAGAGGCTCACCAGCTCTTACTTGATGCTGTCTAAAGCCCTCCATTTTGTTTTTGTTTGTTTGTTTTTTGTTTGATTGTTGAGTCAGAGTCTTACTCTTTTACCCAGACTGGAATACAGTGGCATGATTACAGCTACAGCAGCTTTGACCTACTTAGCCCAGGCAATCCTTCTGCCTCAGGCTCCCAAGTAGCTGGAACTACAGGCATGTGCCACAACACCTGGCTAATTTTTTTACTTATTCTAAAGATGAGTTGCCCAGGCTGGTCTCAAATCCCTGGGCTTAGGTAATCTTCTCACCTTCACCTCATAAAGTGCTGGGATTACAGGCGTGAGCCACCTCGCCCAGTCAGTCCCTCCACTTTGAATACAAGTTTCTTGAAGCCTGGAGTTTCTGCCTTCATGTTTAAGTTCTAGAACATGAGAGATCTTTGAGGTGCTCTACACATGCCATGATGTTTCTTGTCTCTCTGCTCTTTTGCTTAATCTGTTCTTTTTTGCTAAAAATGCCTTTCCCCTACTTGCTTCTACATTCTTATCTTCAGTTCCTTTGCCTGAAAACAGATTCTGAAATGGAGAGTTGTGAGGAGAAGTTGCATAACCTTTCACAAATATTCCTTTAACAAAAGACAAGGGTCATGGCCAATACCCCTATAACAAAAGAACGATTAAAAAGAGAAACACATAACAAATTTATTTGACAAAGTTTCACATGACACAAAAAACTTCAGAGATGAAGATTCAAAAACCCAGGGAAAACTGAGTAATTTTATGCTTAGATTCAATGAAGAAACCTTGTAGAAATGTGATTGAACAAAAAGAGTACAATCTAATGGTAATACACTGAGGGGAACTGAGCAAGGCCTGTTTGTTGAGATGCTTCTCTGAGTAGCATTTCTTCCTGCTAAGTGAGACAGTACTCCTCTAGAAGGGAGATCTGATGACCTCTTTCAGGGGTAGTAAGTCAGAGAGCAACTTTCTAGGTTGTATGGCTTCCGTTAGGGGAGAGAAGTTCTAGTTTCTATAACTCACCTTGAAGAAGAGAAACTCTAGTTTCTATGACCTTCAGGAGATAGAGGACAAGGAGAAAGGAGAGGGAGAAGGGTCAGAGAGAACTTCTTGCTTCTGAGGCCCTCATAATCTCCTTCAGTTCAAAATACTCAGCATGCTAAAGTGCTATAATTTGGAGTATTGTGTCTTCACAAAGTCTATTGGGAGGAACCCTCAGAATGAACATCTGTATGGAAACTGAGACAGTAGAATTGGACAGAGAGGAGTGGAACTGCCCAACAAAAACTTCACATGATTCCAGATTGACTTCTGGAGCTAGTGTGGACCTTTTAGTACTTTCACCGTGAGGCAAAAGGGCTAGGCTCTTAATAACTCCTCTTCCTTGCTAACAAGTCATTGGATGCCTGTATCTCTGTCTTAGATCAGGCTGCCATAACAAAGTACCATAGACCAGATAGTTTAAACAATAATCATTTATTTCTGTCAGTTTTGGAACCTGGAAGTTTGAGATCAGGGTGGCAGCATGATCACTCTATACTAACAGGATTTTCAATCGTGTTCATCTCAATCTGTTCACTTCAGTGGGAGGAGTAGGGGGAGGTTGCATCTTCAAAAGTGGGACATACACAAGATATCAAAGCTTAGCTTATCTATGTTACAGACCATAATGAACAACTTCTCATATTTTGGTGACTGCAAATGATTCATATTTTAATTTTTCATAACATATTTGTTAGTTTGATGGGAACGTACTCTGCATGTGAACATTTGCCTTCCCTCTTACTATAGAGAAAAATCCAAAAATCTAAGAAATATCGTAGTACTTTGCTTTTAGCCAATAGTTTTAATATTCCATGTCAAGGCCTTCATAAAAGCAGAAAAAGAAGTTTACTTTATCGTCTGACTTTTGCCTCTACCCGATGGAAATGTCAATAAGCAAGGAAAAAAAAAAGTTATAACAGCACCATGAGAGGAAGAGGAAGATATTCCCGATGAAACAGAGGGATAAAGAATAAAACAAGGTTGTTCTTTATTCCAAAACAAATAGTTGAGGGCATACTTCTTGTTGGAAATGTGGTCTGGAGGGAAAATGAATTTATACGAAAGGGGTCATTTGCTTGAAATGTATTGTAAGCTCTCTCCTTGTTGAAGCTTTCAGCTGCTTCCTGGGTCATTTGGCTAATGGCACATACCTCATCTCCCTCTAAGTGGGCAATGACAATTCTAGTTAGTTTTTCTTCAAACGACTAACTGTGTTTAGACAAAAGAAGAGACAGAATGATCTAATTATAAATGTTTAAAGTCATTAGTAAGTTTTTTACTTTTCAAAAAAAAAAAGAAAGAGAGAGAGTGAATTGTGAATTCTCAAGTGGGATCCATGAAGTCAGGGTTTAGTTCCTGTCTTAGAACTAAATTACTATCATAGGTGGACATTTTTTCAATTCTCTGAGCCTCAACTTCTATCTACTAAAGTAGAGGGCTTTTAATGTGCTTTTCAGGTTCTGTACATTCTCTGAGGAATCGACTTACAATCTCCAAAAGCATATTAACCTGAGGATTCCACAATCTCCCTCCTGTGCCACTTTCTAGGTCCTCTTTTCAGGTTAATGACTTAAGAAATTGCTTTTCACAATTTGCTTTTTCTAAGAAATTGTCAATTTCTTCTTGGATCATATCAAATATGTTAATCAATTGCTACAAGCTACTAGATTACTTGTAAAATATCAATAGATATATACTTAAAATCTTTTTTCGACCTAGTTACCAAAAAAAAAAAAAAGGATAATAGTAAGAAATTACCAGAAAATGTCTAAAGTTCCCGGATATAGCCTTTAACTGTAATAGACCCAGCATATATAGAAATCATATTACTGGAAGAATTGCACAATCTACAGTAGCCAATTGTTAGCAAGGTTGCCAGAAAGCAATGTGTTCCATTCTGAAATTACATGCTTATTGCTCATGTTGTTTTATTTGTTCTAAAGGTTAAACTTTTTGCTGGCCTTAAAATGTCGTGTCATTCTTTGAAAATCATATTTTTAAAATGTTGAATGTAGGGTTGTATTTCCATATAACTTACCAGTGGAAAGAGAAAGACAGTCATTCTTTACATTCTGTTCTTTTAGTGAAAAGGGATTATTTAGAAACAATGGCATCTACTTTTCTGAAACAAGGGAGTTATTTCCAACCTGGGGCTCATATGTTTGAGAATGAGCCAAAAATTTAATGGTTTTTCATAGAGCCAAGAACCACTTGAAGTGCAGTGTAAAACCAAAGGACAAGAGAATGGAGTAAAAGAACTTCTGAAATGGACTTTAACCAGAAAAATAAAAACAAGAAGGTGTTCAAATTGTGGCCTTTTGAGGGTTATTTTAAGCCTACCTAAACAATAAATGTTTTTCAGGTGACATGTAAGAACCTGTTGAATTCCGAATTTATCCAAACAACCCTGTGGGCTGAAATGGGTAAACTGGTTTCAACTCGTCCTTCTTGTGAGCATTTCTGAAAACATACCTCCAGAAATAATTATATATTTTGGTAAGCACCATCCTTCCCTTTTCTGAAACTATTAAGTTATTATAAGCTAAGTACATATTCTCTGAACTAATAATATGCTATTTTCAAAGTCAACAGTCTTGTTAATTTGCATGAGTTTCTGTTTTTCCTTGGAATAAACATATCCTGGACGTTTCCCAGCACTCTCTTGCAAACATATCTCCTTCTAATTACCCTTACTATAGAATTGGTGGTTCAGCAGACTCAATGCAAGGAAAATAAAGCTGCTATTATTCCAGGGGTGGGGTGGTGGGGAACTATTGGAGCTTGCCTTACGATATTTCTGTTTTTGTGAATACTAATTTTCAACTGGAGCACAGCTCATTTACTTTTCTTCACCTTGGAAAATTGGGAATCATAATATTTTATATCAAAACCATATAAACTATGCCATTACAATATAGGATTACAGAATTTTTAAATTTATTTTGGAGTTGTGTAGTACTTGTGGGGTTTGCTACATAAATCAGTTGCATACAAGTGAGGTTTGGGTTTCTAGTGAGACTTCTCCACCACTTCCTTCCCCCATAGTGGGCATGGTACTCAGTAGGTGGTTGTGTGCCCCTTATGCCCCCTCCCTGTTTCCGCTCATTAGCAGTGCCCGGTGGGCAGGGTAGATACCAAGATCACAGAGGAATTACAAAATATAATGCTTGAAGGAGGCTCTGATACTCTAATCCGTATACCTAGTTTTACAGATGAGAAAACTATATTATATATAAACATTTTATATCTTAATAAGGAATGAGGTTAGGAACTCGAGTCTTCTGACTTTCTTATAGTCTTTCATTATGTCATTTTGCCATTCATACCTTCATATTTGCTATATAGTTTAATTATATGTAAAATTTAAGTTTGTATCTTTTTTTCCCAAGTAAAACCAACTTTATATGTTCTAATATGATTAATCCATTAGCACTGGTTATTCTGTTTTCCTAGTGAGTAGTATTAGCAAGAGGATAGTTGTATGATCTGTTTTAATATTTTTAACTTCAGTGTGCTTCTACCAATTGGCATTATGATATGGCAGTTCAAAGTGTCAATGAAGGATTAACATCATTTTGGACAACTTTTAACTTTGGGATTTGATCATATTTAAATGACACAGAAACTTTATTTGGGGAGATGAATGGAGTCAGGCAGAGTCTCCAGTAACCTCTGAATTCATCAAAATGGAGTGGCCATGTGTATCATAAAACAGAGGTCCAGATGTAGATCAGAAACAGGAAATATGCACCAAAAGAATAAGGCAAACAAAAAGAAAGGGACTCTTTTATCATTTCTTTTCTCCCAAGATGCCAGTTAGTGCCCAGAACTCTTTCAGTTCCTGTCTCTTATCTAAATGTCATGATAGCTATTTCCAATAAACATCATCTAGTCATATACAGGACCCCACCACGAACAACAACAACCCAGATACAGAAATATTGCTCTAGGAAGGATACAAGAAACTGTCAGGATGTTCATAGATCAGTTTCTACCCTGTGTTGGGAGCAAAAACAGCTATGGTCTCCTAATGAAACACTTGGATGGTAAAGTGAGGGAGCAGAATTTAGACAGAGGAAGAAGGAAATCATTGATACGTCTTTTTTCTTATGTCCAGTATTCCTGCAAGCATGGAATCTCTTATGAACACCTCTGTTCCTAAGACTTTAGCACCTGGAATTAAGGGGAGCCCTGAGTTCCTCTCTAGACATGCATCTGAGACATGCCTTTCTCCACAGCCTTTTCTCAGTATCTACTCATGCTTCCAATCCTCCTTGCTTCAAATTACACTGGAGACTTTGACATTTATGATGGACCTGACCATATGCACTCTTGCTGTCAAAATCCTACCATTTGTAAAATTGAAGCAGAGTGGCCATTCTTTGTTTGGAATTGAGTTCTAAGCTGTAAATTCCCCTTAAGACTCCTGTTATTTGGGGTAAGCATATTTATGGAGCCAAAAAAGAAAAGAAAAAGACTCCTGTTCCAATGTCCATGTTTAACCCAAACTCCCCTTTCCATTATCTTTCACACTCAGCATACTGTGGAACCCGTGCATTAACAACTGGTAGAGTCTAAGGACAGAAAACTGACTTAGCTTCAGGCTTACCCAGATGTGGTTTGTACAATTCATAGAAAAAGATTTTTCCTTGATTAAAATCATAGCCTCCCTTGGAAGATCTGGCCATTGTCCAAGTTTACCTTGTTTATCTTTGAGAGCCATTACATCCCTTTAGACCAGTGGTCTTCAAAAAGAGTACAAGCATCAAGTGGGTGGCCAAGATGACCCACTGGGCCAGATGTGAAATGTAATATTAGAACTTCTATTAATATTCATTTTGTCTCTATTGTCTACTTTTGCAAACACTGAACAATATATGTAGCATGCTATTATAGCACTATCTGTGTATAATACATAAATAAATATTACATAGTAGGCTTGAAGGTGAAAAGCATTTTTACTGATAGAGGTATATGACCAAAACCTTTGTAGACCACAGCCTTGTTCCACTACTTGGAACAAGCTCCGTCTTACCCAGATTAAATAATCAATAAATTATTTTTGAGTTATTGGTTAAGTGATGGTTAAACAAAGCAGATGAAAATACTGCTATTTGCTATGGTACACTCTTAAAGTCTTTTTTCATTATTACACAACTTGCTCCCAATTCAGTTTTCAATATCACCCATTCATACAAGTCTCCAGGAAAAAGAAATTTTGCCATCAAGAGGAAAGTGTGTCAATAAATTGGCATCTTATGAAATTATGAAGTGACACAGATAAAACTAACGAAAAAGTCAAATTTGGTGGGCAATGGTATAAACTGTGAGCCTCAGAATGTATTTTCCTTGATCCCACAGGCTTTGATTTTTGTTATCTTAGAGTTACTGAGAAACCCAATACAATAAACATTAATATTAATACCATTAATTTCAGTCTAATTAACTTGATAAAAGCAAAATTTGTTCCAGAATAGTTTATACCTTTTTTGAGAATCTAATGTATAGCATGGTGACTATCATTTATAATACTATATTGTCTACTTGAAATTTTCTAAAAGGGTAGTTCTTAAATGTTCTTATCACAAGAAACAAACAGGTAGCTTATATGAGGTGATGAATGTGTTAACTAACTTAATTGCCATCATATCTCCTATTCCTTGCTATGATAGTTTGAAATATTCAGCTTGATTTTAAAATTTTCAAATGTATTCAAAGGTATACAATGAAATTCTGAGTCCAGAAATCAAATGAAGTCTAAAATAAGAGATTGCCCAATGTAGTTTTAGGTTACCGTTTAAAGTTGTCTTATGCATTTCTATACCCATTATAGATTATACTCATGGAACTCACCTGTTTAAGTGACATGATTTTTGGTGATGTATTCCAAACAAAAGGGTACTTAATATAAAGTAATTTGTAATTTGACTGGAGCCTATATTTGAAACACAAAGTCTATAGGGTCAAGTGAGTGAGCCCTATATAACCAGCCACGTCTCTTTAAATCAACAACACTTTATTTTCACTAATCAGAGTAATTCATTTTATTGTAAGAAGCAACCATTCAATAAGAGATAAAACTTTAGTGAGAGAAGTCTATAGAAAAATCTGGAGAAACACAAGTGACTATGAAAATATGTTTTACATGAGAATTTGAGAATTTTTGTAGGTCTTTGGAAAATACCTCACTTTTAAAACTAATAGTGATAATCCCACTTATGGAGTGTTTACTCTACTATGTGTTAGGCTTTGTACGAGGTGCTTTAATTGGTTTTCTCATTAAATTCTGACAATAATCCAATGAGACTGGGAACTGCGATTTTGAGACACTAAGGGCTTATTCAAGGTCACAAAGCCTGAAAGTGATGAGATCAGGTCTTACAGGTTGGCTTACCTGATTCCAAGTTCTCTGCCCATCCTTTGCTTGCTAGAATGTAGCATATGACCTCCCTACAGCCAGTTCAATGCCCTGCCAGGACTCCACATCTTAAAATAGTGACAAAAGTAGGTGGAATTTGTTAGAGATTACTCACAGACATTTCAGAGTAATTTATTCTCCAAGGGCAATAGAACTATCAGTAGCATCCTAAAGTCGACCAACTTTGTGGCAGGTGTTTGCCTGTATCTGCTACCTTTGACTTCGGCCGGTCCTGGCTCTATAGCCTTCCCACTGCTAACCTTCTAATAAATCCCTCAACCAAAATTGGTATCTGTTATTTGCAACAAAGCCCATGATGATTCTCCATTGGAATAAGCATTCCTGGCAAAAATAATGCCTGGGAGATATAAAAGTACAACCCTACTGATAAATATTTGGGGAAACTTGAATGAAGAATAAATCACATCTCCCAAAGCACTGTTTAAGCAAAGGTCATTCAAGGTCTACAAAGCAGAAGGAAAGTGAACAGGATAGAGTCCTGCAAAACAGTCTACTGAAAACTAAGGGAATGTGGACTACCTATAATACCATCAAGTGAAGGCCTCTTAAGCAAAAGTTCTTCTCTGACTTTCTCTTGCCTTCCTGTCTCTCAGTCCCATTCTCCCTTGAGACTAGCCATAGACACTAGGATCCCTCTTCCCCTGCGGTGGGTCATAGAAACCCAAACCCTTTTTCCTCAAAGTCAGTCATAAAACCTAAAAAATGTTACTCTAATTTCCCTTCTGCCCTTTTGTGTAAAAACTAGCCATAAATAAATTATCTGGCCTACTTTGTTTGACTGAAGGTCATAAGACCACACTCTAGAAAGTGTCCTGACCCATACCCAATGTGAAAGAATGTATGCTCAGGGAGGCCAAGACAATATAAACAGACAGGTCTTGCTGGGCTTCTTCACTCAGTTTACTAGCAAAATCATACCCTTTACATGGCTGCCTATACTTTGTAGAAGGTAAGCATAAAAATGGAAAATGTCCCCTATATCTTTGGGTCATCATTCTGAATGCTCCCATATAGACACAACAAATAAATGTGTATTGCTTTTTGCTAAATAATTTTTCAGAGAAACTTCAGGGGCCAAACAGGAACTGCCCCACTTAGACCTGACACTATCATATATGTACAATAAGTCTGTACTGACAATATTGATATGGAAAGCAGAGGATCCCCTTCTCTCTAGGTCCTCCAGTGACACATTTGGGGTTACCACTGGTGGCTCAGTCAATAGCTTATCATACTCTTCCTTAACCTCTCTGTGTATATGAATAGTCCGGAGCTTCCCAATGTGACTGAAATCTACACAGATCTAGAAAGATGGAAACTGAAATAGGCCCAGGGTTAATCCTGTACTTTCTAAGCATCATTCATGACATGCTCCAGTGAAGACTGTCTTGGGAAATTACCACAGTCAAATTGACTCTGTAGAAATCCATAACTCGGATCCCCAAAATAAGAAGACACAACTGAATCCTATAATTAATTCACATTGAGGCAGTTTGTGAATGATAAGTTATAAACTCAATATAGAATACAGCAGTCCTGCTGTTCCCAGAATGTTAATTTCCATGGCTCAATCCCTATAGCAACCTTTCCATTTGCTGAATGCTTGTATTCCACACAACTGAGCCTTGCTTGGCAATGCAAAACTTTGTAAGCCAATATTTCATTTGACCCTCAGGATAACTCTGTGGGGTAAAAATGATTCCCATTTGGAGATCGGGAAACTGGGGCTAAGGGTGACTAAGTACCCTATTCAACATCACACAGCTAGTAAATGGCAGTTCCAGGAAAGAAATTTGCCATATTTCTAAACAGTGCTTAGTGATATTGTTAAAAGACGTTTGTTTTCTTGTGAATTTGTACATTATGATTATTGTCTTTTAAAGGCAAGCACAGGGCATCATTTTGGTAGACGGGCATTAGAGGGTCCCACTGACTTAAATATCTCTCTTTACTGAGAATTGAAAGGTTACTCTTAGTACTGCATTGCTTTGGGTTTAGCATTCTCTCTCTCTCAACCTTCTTTTAAAATGCAAATGCCCCCTGGAAAGATAACACACTGTATCAATTATTTTTTATCCTAATGTTCTTTTCAATACCTGAATAGTCAATAGCAAAACAACAACAGCAGCAAAGCTGAGGGTTGTTAAGAGGATGCTTAAGTTGAGGGAAACTGCCAGGGGAGCTGGGGTACATCTCATCATCAAGGGTACATGCATAATGAACATTTGTATACCTAACCCTGAATTGTACCCCACATCTTTAAAATAAAAATAAATAAATAAATGAAAGAGGATGCTTAAAGGGCGAGAGGGAAAGGAAGAGATAAGAAAACAAATATCTGCTCTTCACAACTTCCTGGATCATGAGGGACTTCCTCACTCTTTACCTTCTGCCCTAAGTGTTCACAGAACCCATACTCAGTTGTATGCCCAGAAACAGCACTGGAAATGCTAGGCTTCAGCAGGTTTCAGAACTCATTTTCACTCATAAAATTCTTAATTCTGGAGTACATAGTAATAGAGGCTGATGACCAAACTGACAACAATTTTCTCCATACTGCCTTCCTTGTAGTGGTTGAATAAAAGGTATGGAGTGGCCCATCTACTTCTGAACCCTCCACAGGTCCTAAAACTACCACAGAAGATCAGATGCATCTGACTCACATGTAGCAGCCTCAGAGAGAATTCTACAAAGACACAATTCCTACAAAAATTCACTACAAAACAGTAATGTATGGATCCTACAAAAGTCCTTATTCTTTGCAAAGCTGAAATTCGAGGAAGTGAAGCTACTTTCACTGAGCTTTGAAAGATTTCAGTCTCACTTAGTGGAACTCTAAAACATTAGTGCCTCTGAGTCCCGGTATATACTCTTTTATCACCACTGCATATTTTGTTTTATTTTTTCATTAATGTATTTTATTATCATTTAGAATTTTTATTTATTTATTTATTTTTGCCGAGATGGGATCTCACTATACTGCCCAGGTTGATCTCAAACTCCTGAACTCAAGGAATCCTCCTGCCTCAGCCTTCCAAAATGCTGGGATTACAGGCATGAATCACCATATCTGGCCTATTTTAAATATTCAAATGTATTCTCCCTCTAGGTAACCCACAACAGAAATTCATTAAAATGGTTTTTGCATGCTATTAAAATATGCTTTTTGACATAGAGCTCTCTGGTAGTAGTTTATTGAAATTTTATATATTAGACCACTTTGTAAGTCATGCAAATTTCTTTATGTTTTTCCTTTGTCCTCTATATTAAAGGGAATGAAGATTTTAAAGGTTTTTTCTAAAAGTAGAAATAATAATTTAAAGAGTCAAATCTAGATCTTATTTTAAATTATTAGATAATAAAAATTTTATCTAACATTATACCTTCAGTTAATTTTTGTTAATTCAGACTAAACGTTTTGAAAAGGATGCGTTTTCCAAATATAAAGATCAATGGTAAGTATAAAAATAATTAATCAAACAGATTGAGAAATCAAAAATCAAAACACAACTAATATTTTTTATTAATGTAAAAAAACAAATGATATCATATTTGGATGGGTTTTTTGGGGGCAGGGGGGGATTTTTTTTTTTTTTTTTTTGATTGCTTACTAAGACTCTGAGGCTTCAGTACTGCTGGCCAGTGGGGCAAGACCACTTCCTTCCCTAACACCCATTTGTGCTATAGCTTGGATCTTGAGCTAATTCTGCCGAGTATTGATTTTCAGCCACTGATTTACACAGGAGACTTGGAGGTGAAGCTACTTTCAATTTTCTCCTGGTCCCCATAGGAGAAAGGCCATGGCTCAAGACTCTATGAAGATACGCATGCATAGAAATACATGTCCAATGGAACAGCTGCTGAACGGAAGTTAAATTGCAGAAAAGCGTAATGGGCTCCTGAGAAGTGGCACCCTTACAAGGACAAGGGCTAGGGACCAATGAATTTAAAATGAACCCCTCTGGCATGAGGAAAGTAGAGGAATATAGGCTCTGAGCCCACCAAGTGGCTTAACAAGAACCAATCCTCAATCCTGTTACCCTGGAGTGTCATTTGCACCTTCGAGGGAAAAAAAAAATGTGTGTGTGTGTGTGTGTGTGTGTGTGTGTGTGTGTGTGTGTGTGAAAGAGAGAGAGAGGAGAGAGAGAGAAAAAGAGAGAGAGAGGGAGAGAGACCAGGAGAGCAGGGTCATTAAAAAGCTACAGCACTTGGTACTCCAGACAGATTTGCTGTGGGACATGTCTTAATAAAAAGGCAGAAGTAACAAACAGGCATTTACTTTGTAAAAACTGAACAAGCAAAGTGTGGGGGGATATCTCTTAAAATTTTTCATTGTGATGGTAGGAGATAACCCAAGAAGCAAGAACCACTCCATAGAGCTGTCAGTAAGAAGCAGCACTGGTTCCTACTAGCAGCAGAACAGAGAACTTTGATGCTATAACCAAAATTAACGATTGGCCCCACTTGCTACTCTAAAATAAACAAATGGATAAAAAAAACATAAATAAAATAAGTAAATAAACAATTAGCCCCACTCAAGTTTCTGGCATTGCCACATGGCTTTTAGAAAGACTAGCAGTATTGCAGTTCAGTCTTTATGATTACAGCTCAGCTTCTACTTGCTGTATAGAAAATACAGAATTTTTTTGTGGACACAGATCTCAAGTCCTGGAAGTTTTGAAAATCTTGTAGGGGGAAAAATGCCAGAGAGAATTGGAGATCTAGTTCGTAAAGCAGATGTGTACTTGGAACCATCATTATTTGAACATGTATGTAAATATAGCCTTATTTATGCATATAATTTTCTAGGCTTGTAACGTAGCCTAGAAAATACTAATCTTGTTTTCGAATTTGTCCTAGTGCCCTCCTAGAAGGAAGGTCAAAAGAGTGAGTGATACAACTCAGATGAACAAATCATATTTACTAAACTGGTTGCCTTTTTTATGGTATGCTGAGAATTTCTCCATTTGTGTTGCAATGTTTCTATGGACTGTCTGCAGCTCCTAATAACAGAAGTTCGTTGAGATCAGAACATTTACTTACAACTCAGTATTTATCAATACTTCTTAACATTTTTAAATCATTAGACCCTTTTGAAAATGTGATGAGTGATATGAACCTTGTCCCCAGAGAAAGGTACATGTGTATATCACCTTGGAGAATCCCCATTTATAATCCCCTTAGACATTTCTCCACCAACATCTTTGTCATGTCTACAGTCTCTCACTTGAGCCCTCCAAAACTCTTTCTGGCACCCAGTCTCCCTAGCTTTCCTGTCTCTTTCACCCCACCCCACTCCAGCCTTCCCACACAGCTGGAACTTTCTCTGCCTTATTATTCACACTTCTCTTCACTTGACATTCACCTGGATTCTCCATAACAAAGAAGAGCCCCGCAATGGACTTAGCTAGCATGAATCTTTTTAAAATTTTCTTCCGCCTGTTCAGCTTTTTTTTTTTCTTTACTTTGATTCTGCATCCTAACGTTAGGTATAAGACTGAAAAAGGCAGATCTCTCTTGGGAGAATGGAAGAGAAAAAGAAGCCAAACAGGCAAATGCCTAACTACCTTATGGGAATGAAGAAACATCAGTCATTCCCTATCTTATGCACATAAACCTTTAAATACAAAATTGAAGATGATATCTATTTGGGGGTTGGGGGAGCAAGGGAAACATATGTGAAGAAGCCCTTGATTTTCTTTAATTGGCTGTTGGGCAAAAGATTGATTATATACAAGATAAAATGATTTAGAAAAGGGTGCATAGCTTAGCATCCCAAGTAATCATATCTATCATTTGCTTAGAAAGTTTAGAATGCTGCAAAGATATCTTCTAGACTCCTGGAATACAATGCATAAATATTTTTAAAATATCAACTGTATAATAATACCCATCTCAAAGACAGACATAAAACCAAAAAATGCTATACATTCCAGGTGACCTGAATTGACATTACATAGAGCAAACACTGAAGAAGTCAAAGTATCTTTCTAACCACTGAGCCGGACATTTCTTCTCTTTGTTCTTTTCTCCTTGGCTGAAACTATTTGACTGAGTTAGAATTTCAGAGAAACATATTCTGTTTGGAGGCGTGGACTGCTGGCTGTGCTATTTTATTTGAAATACTATATGCATTTAATCTTTCTCTATCATATTATCTAGCAAATACTTATTAAACATCTTTAGGCATCATGTAAACATAAGGATAAATATGATTTGGATTTTGTCCTCAAGTGACATGATAATCTAAAAAGAGTTACATACAGTAAAGATGCAATTTTGTAAACCTTTAAGAGGTTCCCTTAACCCTGCCTTGGGGCATCAAGAAAGTTCCTAGAAGAAGTTCATCTAAATCGAGAGCTATGAGGAGTTTCTGGGTGAAGGTAAAGAGAGAATGCTAGGCAGATTTGTTCACTGAAAAAATGAGTTTGAAGTAGAGAACACTAGATGAGAAAATTAGTTGTTTTTAAAAATTTTTTTTTTGTTTTAAAGATGTGCGGTACAATTCAGGATTAGGCATACAAATTTTCATTATGCAGGTACCCTTGTTGATGAGGTATGCCACCCCCCAGCAGTTTCCTACTACTGCCAATCATACCCTCCTAACCTGGCAATTTCCCACTACTGCCAATTCCTTTCTTATAGTATTATGATAATTGTTCAAGGTCCATTTATGAGTGAGAACATGTGGTACTCAGTTCTTTGTTTCTGTGATAGATCATTCAGTATTATAGACTCTAAGTCCATCCAAGTTGCTGCAAAATTCATAATCTTGTCCTTCCTTAGTTTTAAATCCAGTTAGTGAAGCAAGATTACTCAAGATGGCAGAGAGAAAAACAGATGAGAATTAAATCAGGGTGCTTTAATTATGGGGTAATATTTGGTTCTTAGATGTAAAGTTTGTTATGATTATAAAATTCTCTGAATATGTAGGGCAGATACTATAATAGAGTAGACATCCAGACATCTTTGTGAACTGATATAAGAAAAAATAAGGAAAGAGATTTATTTTCTAGATAGTTAATTTCCAAGCAGTTTTAGGTAGTATGCCATGATGGGAAAATTACCAATGCTGATAATCTTCCTTGTAAAGCTTTATTATTTTGCTTGAAATATTATAAATTCCATGATTCAAATTATAAGTGTTAATTTAGACTCCAATGCCAAGGATAAGTCACATCTAAATTATTGACAGCCTTGGATTATCCATTCTGTTCTTTTAACTTCCTCCCTCTATTAACGAGTATAATGAGAGTCATCTGTGTGATTAAAAAGTCTCTTGGAGAAATAGAGTCTTTCATTCCAAAAGTACTCAACATATTAAATCATAATATCTTCTAGTATGATCATCAAGGGAATATTACCTATTGACAAAGTCAAAGTTCAATACTCAGAATGCAATTATTCTTCTACAGTTGGTTTACTACTTAGCCTAAAAAAAACCTCCATATTTTGGGTGTGTTTTTTCTTTTATTTGCCTGTTTCAAGGAAAAAAAAAACACATACTCTTTTCTAGCAATATATTTGTTTTAGTCAGTATTGGAAAAATTTATAGTCTTCAGACTTATGTATATTCCACAAGTAGAGTCTTTCTGCCATTGGATTATTTTTCTATGCTTGAATCATGATGGAAAGACTAAGACAGTATGTAAGCTTTATTAATTTATTCTAAAGCTGAGATCTTTCTAGCAGATATCAGAATAAATGCAGGATTGTTGGTGGGGTTTTTTTTTTGTTGTTGTTGTTGTTGTTGTTTACTACTCTTTGACGTACAAAAAATACCACTTTGAAACAACTTTGGTAAGTTTAAGGTCCCCACAGATTGAAAGTAACAGTATATCTCTGTTTACTCTCTAAAGATTCTGAATTACTTCACAGTGTATAATGTGAAATGGTTCCAGATAAAAATCCAGGCCCTGAATTCTCGTATCATTGGGCTCAGCACAGTCTTCTCCCAATGGCTATATTCTGGGCTGAAGGGCTTATTGTGATGAAAGTATTTGTAGCTGATACTTTGCCTAAATAAGAACAGAATAGACTGCTCTTAACCCTTACATGAGGGTCCAAAATTTATACCCTCCACTTTCTTTACCTAAGTGCCCTCATCTAGAAAAAGTTACAGAATTTTGGAAAAGAAAACTCAAATTTAGGAAACTCATTCTGAGTCTTTGTTCTGCCACTCAACTACTGTACTTTCTTTAAAACATCATTTAATGTAAGTTCCATTGTCCCAATTTTACTGATGGGAAAGCTGATACTTCACAGGATTGTAAGGTTTCATGAGATAAAAATAAAACAAAGTGTTTCACAAAGTAGTCATGTGTAGTTCTATCAGATAGTACGTATTGCCAAGACTGAAATATGTAAACATGTTTTCAAATGGGTCATGGGAAACTTGAAAGTATTAAATTAGTCCTTTAGTTTTCCAACACATACACACTTTGTTAATTCTTTCATTCAAGTCTGTATTAACTGTGTACTTCTAATTTTTAATCACTAAGGTGAAGTTTAGGTGCTGAGAATAGTGTGACACCCAAGCCACACAGGCCTCAATATTGATGATATAATGTGGCTCCTTAGATACAGATAGTGAGCCAAGTGTCATCATGACACCAAGGGTCAATATGTACATAATACTTGTTTAGTGTAAGCCTCTGAAACTCCACATTGAACTCTAATCTCAAGTTAACTGAACTACTAGAACTGCATGTCACTCCAAGAATGCTTTATAGAGTAGCACTGTTCTGTAAAAATAACTTTATCTTATATTAAAAAGAAAAAAAAGATGGAAAGATCCTGGAATGCCACTTCTTTTCAAAAGAGTAGCCATATTTGAATTTTCTTAGCAGCTTGCTGAGAGAGTGCAAAGCTAACAAGAATCAAAACAGACTCTTTACATAGTTTGTTTGGGTCTAGAGGAAATCTGTCCATGAGCTTTTGTGAAGGGGCCAACATGTCAGCATATGCCTGACTACAGTGAGTTTATCTTTCAATTGATTTAGTCCATTCTGGGGAATCAAGATGATGCAAGAGTATGGCACATAACCAAGCTCTTTCTTTTTTCATTGACAGAAGTGATAGAAATACCCTTACGCTTGTAGATCACTTGATCAGAAATAATGGAGTCACAGGCCTTATTATTTAAATTCCTATTATAGTTATTTTGTTCATATTTGATGATATTATTAACATATGTTACAGTCTTTATAACAGTGATGGTTTTCAATAGTAAATAATGGAATGGATTCATAATTTGGGTGTTGTATTGCAATTTTGTGGAATATTATTAATGTAGGCTTTGGCCTTCTAGAGATGCTTGAAATTGAGCTGCAAAGTTGGTGGACATGTTTTCTAAGGTGTCTGCACACACACACATTTCTCAATACCGGGTATTTTGGGAAAATTTTGTTCTTCATTGAACTTTTCTATTTCCTTGAAATCTACGGGAACACAAATAGAGCAGGAGAATGGATTGAGGCTAGCATGAGATTAGGAAGCTGAACTGAGGACACCTTAGGCTTCTACTTCTTCAGAGTATTTTACAATTTCTCCAGGTTACTTGCCACAGACTCAAAACTTTAGAGAACATGACAGAGGTACCAGAAATGTTTAACTCACACCTGACAGGAGAGTGGTCATGACCAGAAGGCTTGTCCTCATATGGAAATATAAGTGAAGCACTGCTGAGTTATCAGAAACATAAGGAGTTGGGAAAAATATGGAGGGCACTGAGACTTCACAAAAGCAACAGAGGCATGTTAAGGTACTGAAATGCCAGTACAACATAGTATAAATGCCAGTGCAACCTTATTTTTATCCATAGGCTGATGAACCCTCATGGTATATGATTATACATAGAATCAACACATATTACTTGAGAACTTAATATGTCCAAGATAGGCATGCATGCATGTGTGTGTGTGTGTGTGTGTGTGTGTGTGTGTGTGTATCACACATATACTCAATTGTTAGAAATACTCATTTTAAAATGAGAAGGATTGTGTCTAACAACTTGACATATGCTAATCTTGTTTCTAGTTGAGCATCTACTAAATGATATTGGGTTTCTGAATAAAAAATGTAATGAGCCCCAGGTTTTAATTCTGACTTTCCTTAACTTTTTTTTTTATATTATTGTGTTTTCCTATTTGTATCTGGTATATTCCTCAACTATCAAATAAAATAACTCAATAAAATTAATGCTGAAGAGATAGAACGTGCCCATCTTCATCCTGATTATCAGAAAACAAAACATATTCTAGATCCATCACAATCAATATGGTTACATTTTTCTTTTTCCTCTACTTCCTCCAGCTGTTTGTCTCCAATCAAAGGTTATGCCTGGTCATCAAGATCAAGGAAGTCTATTATCAATTAGCTAATCCTCTACTAACTGCTCTCCTTTAGCACCTGGAAATTCTTGGCTCTCTGCCATGTCCTCTGCTTACTTGCTCCCACATTTTCTTTATCCCTAAGTCACATTTGTTATCAGCTTTGCCTGAGATGCAGTCCTCCCTGACCTCTATTTTCTTTATCCTATTATTCTAATGGCCTATTCTCTCTTTGATATTCAAATAAGTAGAGTCTTGTACCAAAGTTATGAAATGGAAAGCAACGTAACATATTCAACGCCTCTAGATACTTTATATAACTTGTGCATGACCATGCAGAGTCTTATTACACAAGATGACTTGGAGAAATAGAGTTTAGTTAGATAAACTCATACTGTTTAGAGGTGAAAAATCTGAATTTTTATCCCAAGCACAATTCAGTGTCATTGTAAAATGAGAAGCATACACAATATATGCTTTACATTAATGAAGGAAAGAGACCATATGAGCTGTGTAAGAGAAGATTTCACTGAGAAAAAGAGTCTTTAAGGACGGGTGAGAAATGCATTGCCAAAAAACAGGCAGGGATGTCATGGATATAAAAGTCATGTCTGGATGATGCTAAATCAGTAATTCTGGCTGGAATGATGTGTTTGGGAGAGTAGTAGAGGATAGGAGTGAAAAGCCAGAGTGAAGTCATACTATGAAAGGCTTTGAAGTTTGAACTGATGAATTTGTACTCGATTCTCAGAACTAGTCTTCTCCCATGTCTTTTACTTATTTGCCTCCCAGAATCAGCTTTGGGTCCTATTTGCTCTCCTTATCCATCTGCCTCATGGTGAAGAGGTACATGCATCTGTTCTGAGACTCCTGTCAATTTCTCCATGAGGCAGATGGTCTATTTCTGTTTCCAGACTTTGCCAGACCCCCTGAGTTTTTCATCCTCTAGCCCTGGGGATTTATTGCTAGTGCAGCAACAGATACCATGTGGCAGATGAGTGTAGAGAATCAGTTTCAGTAGATATATTCACCAAGGGGCCATTCCAGCACATTAGCTCATGTCCTTTTTAAAAAGTAGCACCTTCTTATCATAAGATGGAATGGATAAAAAGATCAACGCAATCTAGGTTGGATTTAAGACAAATTGTTCTTATTGGTTCTTCTTGGATTTTCTTATTACTTTATTTTTCTCCCCATACTGATTTTATTATAACATTAATCCTTGTAGCTAAATTAAGAGATAAAGTTAAGATATTAGATGTGTTCATTTTTGAAATTGAACCTATTACATTGTTCCATATCCCTATACACATTGAAATCAAACGTCTTTAACATCAGACCCCAAATGTTCTAGTCTGCCTCTTCAACAATGATCAAAGTAATGAGTCTTTCTTTCTTATGGGTCAACCAGAACTAGAATCTCCTCTCACCTATCTGTGTTATTAACTTTAACCAGATCTCTCCTATACCAGTATGGCCCATTGTGTCTTGCTATACCAGTATGGTCCATTGTGTCATATTTTCATCATTTAAATCAGTTATGATATTTCTTTAAGTTCCATAGCAACAAACCACTTCTGGATCTCTAACCAACACTTACAAATTGTATGCTAATAGTCACTAGCCTAGGGGAACCAAGCAAAACTGAACTGAGTCAGTATAATTTCATTCTACACCTATAAAATCCCTGAATGCTCCCCTAGAGATGGTAAACCCATGACAGTTCTGTGTGCAAAGAGTTGTAAATGTATTTGGTGTCCAGAATTAGATTATCTTCAGCCATAGGCAGCCACATGACTTGACCACCAAGCATAATGTCAACCTTCACTTTGTATTTCCAAGTCTACAGTTACTAAAAATCACTTAATTAAGATGCATTCAAACCTGATTTAAAAGATACTGCTTTCATGGATGTTGCAGGACAGGTTTCTTTTCAGCTGGGATGGGATTTTTTTTTTCTGGTAACCAGGCATAGGAGTTTCAAGACCTGTAGCAAAGTATTGATAATGAATGATGCCTCTGTTAATTTTTTTAGACAACTCCAAGCCTTGGCCTTTTTTGTTTGTTTGTTTTAAAGGGTTCATTTGAAAGGTGGACCTAGAAAAAGCAAGAAGAAAAGAAAGTAGTGGGAGGAGAGGAGTATTATATCTAGAAATTAAATCTGTCCTCATTTACAACTGAGAATATCATCTTTGGGAAAGTATGACAACTTTTTTCTTTCTTTTAAACAGCTTCCTCTTTTCAGAGTTTAATAAGATACCTACTAGTTTCTTCCAGCTTTTGAGATCTTTGCTTCAAACATGCCATGAAAGAACTTAGTATTCTTAAATATTACAATACTATTTTTAAAGCTAAGAAAAGTAGGTTTTTTCCTATTTGAAGATAATATTTCTAAAGCAGAACAAAAGATTGGCCTAGAGTTCTGACTGTTCACTTTTTATAATACCTCTCAAAGTAGATCTTCATCTCATTTTACATTCAATATTAGAATCTCATCTTTTTTATTTAAACAGTTTTTAGTGGGACACATGCTGATTTTACAGTTAAAATTGGGGGAAACAATGATAGAGCTTCTACCTTTGTCATTTTCATACTTTCTTTAAAAGGGACCAAGCAGAGAGTCCACACATGAATATGCACATTCACATGCAAACAACGTGCTTTTCCTTTTGGGTCCCTGGCATGTATGATCTATGTTTGTTTAACATTTTGCAGAGCTCAAGAGTTAATCTCTTTTGAGTATTTGGAGCCTACTGAGGGAAACATAAGAAGTCAGAATTCAAAGGACAAGAAGGAAAGACAAAACTGCAGAAAGGTAAATTAATTAGCATTAGCCTGAAGATACACATGTAACTATGGAGCTTTGAATGAAAATGATAGCCACATTTTGAGTCCAAAGATTTCTTTGTCACCCAAAACCTGGCAAAGTGCCTCCCAGAAATAGTTCTAACTAGTTCATCTCCAGGACAACATTTATCATTGTCTAGACAATACCTCTCAAGGGAGTGAAATGAGGGTTTTTCTTACCAGAAATGGAGAAATTTTTGTCTTTCCTTTGCCAAACTCCACTCTTGCTCCCCAATATGTGTCTTTCAGGTCTGGCTTGAACCAGAATGTTTGAGAAGTGGATTATGGTTTGATTTTGAAGTCTTGTTTGCTTGTTTTTGTTTGTGTGAGCATGGAAATATAAGCATTAAATTGGTTCAATGCTTTTCTGTCCCCAGCAAAGACAAAAAGCCACATGGGAAGAGTGGGCTGAGGCCAGAATGAACTACCAGGAAAATTTGTTCTAAATTTAATTTTAGCATCCATGGGTCTAGGATATATTTGAAATGAAGATACTTTGGGTTTCTGGGCAACTAAAGTCTAAAGGAGTTTATAATGCTGTTTTTTCATAATGTCTTGCATTCTATTTTGTCTTAAAGAGTATTTACCCCTGTAGAATAGATTACTCGCACTGGGTACTGAAAACTAAAGTATTATGGCCTCCCAGAAACAAAGCTAGCAAAGAAAAAAATGTCCTTGCACTTGTCAAAGTATATTTTTAGAACTAAGTCACTGATTTTATTTTCTAATGAAAAAATCTGTAAGATTTAATTGTGCTGTAAGGGAAAAAAACCCATTTGCAATAGAATCCAATTATAACTCATTTGTGATTAAGATTTGGTATTTAATATTGATGGGTTTGTATTGTTTTCTTATTGCTGTCTTTGAAGAATTCAATATGAACAATATGTTTAACACAAAATCCACAAATGTCCATTTTTTTGCTCTATAAATATTGGATTGGATTTATATTGTAAACATAAAAGAATCATTTGTTAAAAGTATTTTAAACAAAAGCATGAATATGCATAAATGAAGAACACCAGAGTTGCTATCTGATGAAATTCCGTAAGAAGACACTGGACAGCATTGAACATAGAGACTGCAAATAAAAAATAGAGCTACCTCTGGATAATAAACCTCTCCAATTTCCAAGCTTCCTCTTGGCAAAACATGCTAAAAAAATTTAAAATTAAAAGAAAGAAAGAAAAAGATAATTTTCTATGTGTTTGTTGAAAATTGGACTTGACAATAGATATTTGATTTAATAACTAAGCAGTTCATTGCTCAACTTTGAACTTTATCATGGACAGGCAAAAATTTGTTGTCTTAATCCTTTTATTTTTACTCTAACTTAATGACCTCACAGGATGGGAGAATCTATTTTTAGTTTTAGAAGTTACTCTTAGTTTCTATAAGGGAGAAAAAAATAAGACAAAGTTTTAAACAATCACAACTACAATGAGTAACACAGGGAGAATGTTAAGTAAATAGTAGCCTTCTCACATTTATTAGAAGTAAGACCATAAATACATGCAATATATCTAAAATATTCTTAAAACAGTTAAAAATAAATGAGAAGACACTTATATTGAATTTTTAAGTAATAAAAGCAGAATGGCAAGGTCATAAATAGGAGATACATAAAGAAATGATTGAAAAGAAATACACCAAAGATTTAACAATCACTTCATCTAGTTAGAGAATTGTAATTTTTCTTCTTTGTACATTTGAAGCTTCCCAATTTGTGGAATGGCTATGTATTATTTTTGAAATTAGGAAAATGAATGTAGTGTTTTTAGGAGAATAAATATGAATTAATAACTTCCCTTGTAAAAAAGAAGGTGCTCTCAGCCTTAAAGTGGGAAAAAATGGCTTTCAGGTACTCATATTATAACCCAATTCCTTGAAAATCTAGAAGACCAAATAGGCCAATCTAGTGAAACCAAAGAGAGAAAATCAGGCTAATTAAGATTGTATTCCAACAAAGCTGAAGCCACAGATACTGCATTCCCTCTGTCAAACACCAGTGCATTTTCCTGGCCAAGGTTCATTCCACAGAAATTGCTTCACTCCACTCAAATGTTCTCAGCCAATCCCTAGTGTCCATGATTCAGCTAAGAGAAATGGCCTCCCTTATTTTCTTCCCAGCAACTTCTGCCACTCAGGCCTTCAAATCACATCATTCACTCTTAGGAAGAATATTCTCAGAATATTTTGGCATTTAAGACATATTTGAATGAATGGATTTTGCAAATCTCAAATTTACTGAACTCCCAACAGTGAACCTCTTAGAGTACTTTGCAAAAAATAAGATGACAAATTTTCAAGCCTTATAATATATATTTTCATTCTATTAACAGCATTGGAGCAGAGAAACTGTTTTTGTGTGACTGTTTTCTTAGACCTGGAACAGAATTCATGAGGCTGAAGTTGATGGGAAATAAGTTAGATAATGTCTTTGAAAACTAGGGATATTTAGAACAGAATGAAAGTGCCTATGCCAAAAGTTTGTGTAGAGAAAACTAGTAGTTCAGATTCAATTTTCAGGAAACTTAGTAGCAGTACCAGAAAGGGCCAAAGACAGAACTTGAATTGAAGGACAGCAGATCCAAGATTCCAGAACAAGGTGAAGTTGACATTAATGCAAAAATATTTCCTACAGGGAATAGTGCTAGTGAAAACTCATGATTCAATCACAGTTCCAAAAAACATCTGGGCCTCATTTATGAGACAGCAAAAGTGAGTAGTCAGGCAAGATTAAAGGACTGAAGTGTACAATATGTACTATATGAACCATTAAAAAAATCCCAAGTATAGTAACCAAAACATCATGATAAGAGCACAAAAATAGATACAAAGATGGATAGAGCAGAATAGAGAAGCCAAAAATAAATCCACATACTTACAGCCAACTCATTTTCCACAAAGACACCAAGAACATACATTGGGAAAAAGACAGTCTCTTTAATAAATGGTGCTAGTAAAACTAGATAACCATACACAGACGAAGAAAACTAGACTCCCATCAATCGCCATATATAAAAATCAACTCAAAATAGATTGAAGACGAAAGACTTAAATGTAAGATGTGAAACTATGGAATTACTAAAAGAAAACATTGAGGAAATGCTATAAAATTTTGGTATGGGCAAAGATATTTTTGGGTAAGACTGCAAAAGTACAGGTGACAAAAGCAAAACTAGACAAATGGGATTATATGAATCTAAAAAGCTTTTGCACAGCAAAGGAAACAACCAACAGAATGAAGAGAAAACCTACAGAGTGGAAAAAAATATTTGCAAACTATCCACCTGACAAGGAAATAATAACCAGAATATATAAGGAACTCAGAAAATTCTATGGTAAATAGTAATTATCTGCTAAAATGGACAAAAGAACTAAATAGATATTTCTCAAAAGAAAACATACAATGACTAACAAGTATATGGAAAAAATGCTAAGCATCACTAATCATTAGAGAAATGCAAATCAAAACCACCATGAGACATCATCTCACCCCAATTAATATGGTATTATCAAAAGGCAACAAAAAATGATGCAGAGAAAGGGGAATGCTCTTATACTGTTAGTGGGAATATAAAGTAAGATAGATAGCTGCTGTGGAAAATAGCATAATGGCCCCTCAAAAACCTAAAAATCAAACTGCCATATGATCCAATAATCCCATTTCTGGGTAAATATCCACTCTCATTTTTATGGTAGCACTATTCACGATAACCGAGATATGAAATCAACTAAGTGTCCATTAAAACTATCAACAGATGAGTGGATAAAGAAAATGTGGTATATTTATGCAGTGGAATATTATTCATAAAAAGAATAAAATCCTGTCATCTGCAGCAACACGAATGGAACTGGAGGTCATTATGTTAAGTGAAATAAGCCAGTCATAGAAAGACAAATATTGCCATGTGCCTACTCATATACGGGAGCTACAAAAGTGGATCTCTTGGAGGTAGAGAGTAGAATGGTGGTTACCAGAGGATAGGAAGGAAAGCAGGGAGGGGAGATGAAGAGAAGTTGGTTAAGGGGCACAAACAGTCTTTTAGATAAAAGAAAAACATTCTAGTATTTCATAGCACAGCAGGAAAAGTATAGTTAATGTATATATCAAAATAGCTAGAAGAGAAGAATTATAGTGTTCCCAATACAAAGACAAGATAAATATTTGAGATGATGGATATTCCAGTTACCCTGATTTGATCATTGTGCATTGTATACAGGTATCAAAATATCAAATGTACCCCCAAAATATGTAAAAAATTATATATATCAATAAGAATAAATAATTAAATAAACCTCATCTGAAGGGCAAGTACTAAAAAAAAAAATCCTGAGTAGTTTTTACCTGAAGATACTTATTTCTAATTATAGTTAACCCTTGAACATGTGGGGATTAGGAACGCCAAAGTCCTGTGCAGGAGCAAGTTCATGGCTAGCTTTTTAACTTTCCCAAAACTTAACTCAATAGTTTGCTGTTGACCAGAAGCCTTACTAATACCATAAACAGTCAATTAAACATATTTTGTATATTATATATATTTTGTATTTTATTCTTACAATGAAGTAAGCTAGAGAAAAGGAAGTGCTATTAAGAAAATCATAAGGAAGAGAAAATATATTTACAATTCAGTAAGTGAGAATGGACCATCATAAGGGTCTTCATCCTTGTTGTCATTGCACTGAATAGGCTGAGGAGGAGGAAAAGGAGGGATTGGTTTGCTGTCTCAGGGGTGGCAGAGGCAGAACTGGTAGAGCAGACAGAAGAGGAGACTGGAGAGGCAGGCACACTTATTGAACATTTATTGAAAAAAAACAGCATATGAGTGGACATGTGCAGTTCAAACCCATGCTGTTCAAGGGTCAACTGTATAATCTACCCAATTTCCTCATATAAGTGTTAAAGAAAAAGATTAATGAGTTAACTTTACCTAGGCTACTTAGTTACTGCTTCAACATGCCAAGTAAGCAATACTCAGTTTCATAGAATGGTTAACATATGCATAAAATTTCTTTATTTGGTAAACATTAACCCATTGATTTCTATACCATACTAAGATTGCAGTGCTTTTCCATTAATCTTAACCTCCATATAGAAGAATTGTTAGCCAATTTACAACAAAAAAATTACATCTGATAACTGTGCTAACCATCTGAGCTCCCAAAGCAAACGTTTATAATGAAACTGAAATAAGTGGTGTCATATTTATTTATTCATTTGTGGCTCATTTTTTGAAAAATTTTTACATATATAATTTGGTATTAAGATATAGCAGAAGAGTGTGAAAGGAAAGGAAACATAATTCTTGCCTTTGAGAAACTTCAAATTTAATGGGCAAGAAATTACTGTAAAACATTTTAATAATTATGGTACTATTCAACCAGTCCCTTTAGCCAGAATGGCTCAAAACCAAGGTTTCCTCCCTCTTCTCTGCCCGCTGAAGCATACCCTGCCACTCCAACCCAGCAAAACACCAGGGACACCTTGCAAAAGGGAAGTAGATTTGACATTTGCAAGCTTCTCTGCCACTGTAGAGTCCCTAATTTCTTCTCATAAATGTGAAAGTATTACTCTTCTGACAATTCTTGAATTAGAATAATAATTACCTCTGTTTATTGAAGACTTACTGTATGCTCAGTGCTGTGCTAAGTTCTTAATGTGTATTGGGCACTGGAAAGTGTTTCCTGAACTCAGGATGCAGTTCTGTGAAGGAAAAATTGGTTGACAAAAGAGCAGGTCAACATTGGCTATTAAGATGGGACATTTTAATCTGCAAGATGCTAATATGCTGTGAAAGATACTGTTACAAAGTGTGCAGATCAGACACTCACCTGTCCCAAAGCAGTGAAGAAACTCTCCCAGACTCTGTAAGCTTATAAGAGGAGGAAACACATTCCATTTAGAGGAACTACATCTACAGAAGTAATTCAAAGTAGTGAGGTAGTTAGCACGAGTCTGAAAAGTAGAAAACAGGGATGAAAACAATAACTTCAAATCTAAGATGTTTTGGGGGAAAATGACAGTGTCTTTGGTTTGGTTCATAGCTCACATGTTTTTTTTTTTTGGAGTTTGAGTATCACTCTGTCTCCCAGGCTGAAGTGCAGTGGGACACTCACCACCACCACAGCCTTGACTTACTGGGCTCAGGCAATCCTTCCGCCCCAGCCTTCCAAGTAGCTGGAACCACAGGCATGTGCTACCACACCCGGCTGATTTTTTAATTTATTGTAGAGACTGGGTCGAGTTATGTTGCTCAGGCTGGTCTTGAACCCCTGAGCTCAGGCAATCCTCTCACCTCTGTCTCCCAAAGTGCTGGGATTAAAGGCTTGAGCCACCGTGCCGGCCACATTTCTTTTGTCTTCCATCATTCCTTATATTTTCTTCAGGTTTGAATTCTGATTAACTGATACTTACTTCCTTTTCCTTATTTTTCCCCCAAAACACCAAAGTATCTTGACAGTCACTTGCCTTTCAAACACCACCCTTCTGAAGCCATTTGTCATTCATTTGTGTGAGCTTGTCTCCAACCCAAGGACTTGGAGTATTAGAAACTGTGGTTTGACAAAATTGGACAGCTGCCTTTATCCCAGGTTTGTACAGGCGACAGTTTGGTTATGGATTCAGTGCATTTTAGTCTTAGAACTATTTGGCCAGGGATAATAGAAAGATTGGACAGTATCTGTGATTTGATACTCTCCATTGCCATGTAGACCTAAAACAAATCTATGCATTTTAATTAAAATATGAGAGCATTTAATTCTCAAAAGATTTGTATTCCAAATGATTCCAGTAACTGTGGGATTTATTGCTGTGTTGCCTTGGATTATAGTAAACCAGCAATCCCAAATGGTGGTTCTTAGGCTTATGTCATATCTAGACCATGAATGTATTTGTGTGCCTGAACAAGTGTTTACAAATTAAAGAAATATACGTGAAGGTACATATTTCTGACTTTTATTGGACATTATCACTGGACAACACCCAGCTATTGCTGAGTAGTACACACTGTAGACAGAGTGTGCCAAGATAGCCTACTTAACTACACCAGGCTTTCTTCCCTTTTAACTTAAATTACCTCTTATTCCTGTTTGCATTAGAGTGTAAAATTTTAGGTGTAGATTCTGGCATAAAATTTTTGAAATTCACGATTTTTGAAAGTAATAAGTACCTTGAAAATTAAATGATGTTGTACCTGAAGCACAGATGTGACAAAGGAACCCAGCACTAACTTGCAAATGGATACTTACTTTAAAAAATGAAACCTGGAATATTCTGATTCTTGGTTTGGCAAAGCATGAGTTAACTCCATTGTCTGCTACTATGAATGCATACATTGTACTTTAACTTATTTGCATGGTGAAATCATAATACCCTGGACATGTCTGAAATGTGTATACTCTATGACTGAGAGCCAACTCCCCCAAGCCATTACATTTGGAGGCTGGTATTTGATCTATAGCTTTCATCTATTCTGCATTGATCTGTGCTAAAGAGCTTGAAGCTCATGCCCTCCAAAGCAAGTCGCAGTTTGCATTGTTTCCATTAGATGGCGCAGAAGATTTTTGAGGTACTAAACAAACAAGACCGTGGAGTGCTGCATGTCAACTACAGTGTAAACACCAGCATATTCAGTTCCACTGTGCACACCTTTGTAGAAGGAATCTAATTTGTTTCCAGGGAGGACTTTTTTAAATAAATTGTGAGTTATTTTTTTCTAAATAAACTAATAAGATGAGATTATTTCCATTGTAGTTGAGCTCTATTGTTCCTTGGCGTATAGCCATATTCCTTTTTAAACTTGAGAAAAATAAATAGACTAAGTATTGCAAAAGATACATGGGGGAGGGCGAGGATACTTTTACACAACAGGAATCCAGGTGAAAGCTAACACTCAGGATATATTAATCAAATACTTCTAAAAACTTTCCAGCAAACTAGTTTGCTCTCAGTTCATTTATAGTCATTTTTGTTCAATTACCCTCTGAATCTTTCCACCCCTACTAACACTTTTTAATTCTTGTGATAATTTAGGATAGGAAATAGTTTTCAATACTTTGGATAAATCTAAACCTAGCCATATCTAAATTCTTCTATTAATTCAAGTGCCAATCATTCTGACCATTACAAATATTCATTTTTTTCAGGATTCCTTCAGGTTTTGAAGGGCTTTTGGCATTGTTGCTGTTGCTCTGGTTTTGTTTTTTGTTTTTTCTTTTTTAATATTCTAGGGTAAAGTGTCCTACATAATTTCATTGGAAATTAAAAGAAATCAAGAGCCTTGTGCTTGATTTTGGTCCAGATATGGAGAAGGAATTTGAGCCAGAACCAATAAGATGCCTGTTGACCTGGCTTGGATATTCTTAATTCTTCACTTCGCATGTGTTGAAAGACTTAGGGAAGTCCCACAAGATTTCACACACTGGCCAAAATAAAGTCAACGTTTTAAATAAACAGGAAGAATATTTGCTACCAGAGCTCAGCACACTTAAACCAAATTCTGTTGAGCTGGTATAAAAAACGCACGATATTTATAAATTGCTCGTGTTGTCCAATGCCAGTGATTAACACGATCTCTTTCCTAAGTGGCTTATTTCCATTATCTTCTTCAATATAGTAGTCTAAACTTTGATGTTTCAAAGTCAGCCCATTTTGGAAAACCACAGATGGAGCTTAACATAGAGCCATGGTGATAAGTGCTAAAAACTGGACTGCTTCAACCATCTTTCCATAGAGAAGTGAGCACAGGAAACAAAAGGAAATTATAAGAGAAAAATGAAAGCAGAGGAGCTACATGTATTTCTGGGTCCTTTTCTTCTCCTTTGAGGTAGATTATCAGTGATAAAGAGTGTGAAGTTATTATTTTTTACACTTGCAGTCCATTTCAAAAGAAACGAAGTAGTTCTAAGGTGAATTAAGGACGCAAGGTAAAACATCTTGGAAAAACAGTACAGTGAACAATGAATCATTGTTCCAGAGGATGTCTTGGATATAGAACAATAAGTAAGAGGTTTGCAAGCTTAACTTAAGTGGTTTGTTGGAAAATTGGAAAAACAGAAGGAGCAAACTCCATGAGAAAGTTATGTATGTTATAACTTTTATTAGTGTAAACCTGTGGATATTAGAATTCTCTTACAATGATGCTAATGGTCGGTTTTACTTAGCACAATTTAACATAGCCGATCAGCTCAGAAGAACTGAAATTTAGTATGAAAGAAATACATCTAGGATAAGAAATTATGACATTCTTTCCAAGCCCTGGGCAATTTATCAGGAGACCTAGGTTCAGTTCTTACTCATACTTGCATTGTGTTAAAATTAGTCTCACTAAAGCTTCTTTTATTGATTCTGTTTATGGTCTCATGTACAGTAGTAAGAACATGCACACAGCATGGTGGCCTTTTTGCCCTTCAGGAAACAATCAGCATTTTTTTTTCCATTTTCATTCCTTCAGATCTATAATACACTTGTGTACATGCACACATATCCACACATATACACAGCCACACACCTTTGCATTCTAAATTTTCTGAGAACCCATTTATCTTGCATTGCATGGATATTCTGGATTCATCTTTCCAACATTTTTTGATCTTTTGATTTTTTTTATTTTATAAAAAATAAGAAAACACAGTGATTGTATACACACAGGTTCAAATCTAAATAGCACATGTTCACTTCAAAATAATAAAATCTGCGAACTTGGCAATATGGCAACAGCATTAATTCCAATCCATTATAGCAAGATAATATTTTTAAAAATAAAAATACTGATTTCCAAAGAAATAGGTAAGAAGCAAAAAGACAGGTGTACCAGTATAATACGATAAGAAAAGAAAAGTTTGAAAACAAATGATTGCTTGGTAATGGGAACCAATCAATCTAGTTTTCACATTTAGTCAATTTGTTATTATCTTTTATTCAAATATGAAAACAAGGCATTTGGTTGTATCTACAAAATCAGGCATCGCTCTTTATCTTTCATCTACATAATTTTGTAGATTCTGCTCTTTTCCAGTTCTGGGTAGAGAATTGTGGAGAGATGAATTTGAGAGAGAGGCTAATCTTTCCCTTGAATGGTGAAGGTAGACTGTTGATGTGAAAGGGACTTTTACCATTCCCCTTTGGATTTGATTGATGCTATGAACTATCTTGTTCGATACTGGAGATAGTTTTGGACTGGTATGACAGCACCATCACCTCTGATCTCATTTGTGAACCGCGGTGGGAAAATGAAAAGGAGTTAGACAAAGGCTCAAGTTTTTGAAGAAGAGCAAAGTAATGACAGTACAATTTTCCTTTTACTACTAAAGAAAATATCTAAAATTATTTTTTGAGAAACTCCTGTGTCATATGAGTTACAAATATGTGTTCTGAAGAAAAAGAGAAAAATTACCTTTGAACTTAAAATTCTTTGGATACACTACAGCCCTCTTTGAAATTAACAATGACATTAACATAGTAAAGATCCTGAAAAAAGCTACTCCAAAAGACCTTGTTATCAGAATGCCTCTAGACTTAATGGCCAACTCAATATCCAACATGATATTTGAGCAACACTACCTTGAGGCATTAAGGGAGAAGTAGAGGAGTTAAAATGACAGTGTTAAAGCCATAACAAATAGTTTCAATCCAAAAATTGTAAATAGGTTCTAAGGAAAAGTCTACTATCTTTCCATCAGTTCTAATCCTGCATTAGGTAATACCTACGGTAGCAATTACCACAAAATACAGGAAATACATTTGGCTGTCTTCTCGGTCCTTGACAAATGATTTCTGTTGAAAAAAAAATCACAGTTTAATTTGCTGCCATAGGCTAAAGTATAAAAAAAAATTTTTCTATGAAAACTGAAATTTGTTTTCAACTTCTAGAGGACTCTTTTGTCCATATTATTTATCCTTTCTTTTTCCCTGTGGGTCTCTATCATAATTCTGATTATTAAACTATCTTCAAAGGAAAGGAATTTTTGCCATTAAACTTTAGTGCAAAGACATCTGTGTTTGTGTTACCTTTCTTATAAGTACTCATATAATAATTGGCAAAATAAATATTTTTCTCTGTTGTAAAGAAATTTTAAACAGCCATTAAAAGTGAGAGAAGGGTCTTGAAGTAGAAAGTTAAAATATATATGGGTCTACTACCAGTCTAATTTATTTTTATTTTACACTTCACTTTTAATATAAAGTTAATTCACATCTTATTCCTTATAGTTTATAATTTAAATGAATTTATATAAGAACAAGGATTTGGGATGTGGAATGTGTTCAATTCACATATGTAAATGCACATACTCTCATGAAGTGACATTGACAATAAATGAACAGGTTTCTGGTATACATAGTTTTTACCTGGTAAGAAAACTTGCCTAGACACGCTTTGGCAGTTCTGTTCAAATATGTGTCTGAGTGACACAGATTTCTCAGTTCATCTCCCTGGATTACTTCAGGGCAAATTGTCAGGTGAATGTGCAACAGGAGATAAAGATTATCTTTTGTTTTTATTTTTAGGTAGTACTAGTACATTTGAGATTTTCCATTCACCATTTTGCAAAATCTGCTGTGAACATGAAAGGAAGAAATAAATCCGGAAGAAAGATGGATGCAGGACAAACGCAAGAACGTGGGATGAACTGAATGGCTCAGAACCTGAAAGACCACATAGAAGCTTCCAGTTGAGAATTCTGCCCACCAGTTTATTCTCTATCAGAGGTCATCTTCATCATTGTATAAAATAAAAGGTGTGTTACTTAGAAACAAAAATCACAATCAAACAAGAAAGGTTGGCCCTAAAAAGAATGAGCAAATACATGTGAGAATCTCACTAGCTCACAGAAATACTTATTAGAGAATAGTTTCTCTCGGAGGGGAATTGCAACTTGGACTCTGATTCCTGGATAAAACAAAATGTTTACAGTGACATAGAGTCATATAATACTGGACAACATGGAACAGTAAGAGGTATATCTTTTTCACTTTGATCTTTCCCTTCACCTTCTGTAATTTAGACATGTTTTAGTGCATGCAACAGAAAAATCAACCCAGAAAAATCTTATTTAAAAAGGAGTCCTGGCCAGGCTCGGTGGCTCAGCCTGCAATCCCAGCACTTTGGGAGGCCGAGGCGAGTGGATTGCCTGAGCCCACGGGTTCAAGACCCACCCATGCAACTTGGTGAGACCTCGTCTCTACAATAAATCAAAAATTAGCCATGCATGGTAGCATGGGCCTGTGTTCCTGCTACTTGGAAGGCTGAGGCAGAAGATAGCCAGAGCCCAGTGGGTCAAGGCTGCGGTGGCCGGGAGCATGCCACTGCACTCCAGTCTGGGTGACAGAGTGAGACTCCAACTCAAAAAAAAAAAAAAAGGAATCTTACTAACCCATTTAATTGAAGTCTGGGGACATGACAGACTTTACTCAGGGGACAAACAGTGCTCAGGATACTGTTTCTGTACTTCTTGTCTCCACTCCACCTTCTTGATGCTAGCCCTAATCACAAGCACGTTCTCACTCAGTGGTCCTAAAATGACTGCCAGCAATAACCAGGGCTGCATATTTCCTTTTTTGCATTTGGCAAGGAAGAGAAGAGTCTATTTCCTAACATTCGCAGTAAAATCCTCTAGCTTCACTCTGACTGAACCAACTTAGATCACAGATCAGTATCCTTGGACCAATTAATACACTCAGGGCAATGTAATATTGACACAGGCTGATTGACATAGACCTGGGTTATGTACCCATTCCTAAACATTCATTGTGGTCATAAGTAGGCAGTGCTCTGATTGGCCTAATATAATCAGGGTCTGCCTCTGAAATTAGAGGTGGATTCAGTCCCATCTAAACCATATAACTGATAGTAAGGGCAAAATATGTGCATGGGGTCTGCAGGAGGTAGGTGTTGCTAAAACAAATAAAGATTCTGTGTCAGGAAGCAGAAGAGGCAGTTTTAAGCAGCAAACCAAGGATGTTCATAGTAGACTTTCTTTCTAGATCCCTAGCCCTTGACCCCAGGTATCTAACTAGCATCCCATTTCAAGAAGCTTTAAATTCGGTTAGCCACTTGATTCATACGTATTAGTTTAATTCAGAAATAACTCAGAACTCACTTGAAAGTGCATCTGAAGAAATACTTTTGAGGGGGAAAACACTTTTTTGGAAACTTACTTGCCCACACACACACACACACACACACACACACACACACACACACTCATGTGTGTTTATCAAAACTGTAGCATATTACACCTAAAAAAGGATAACAAGTTATAAGATCACCTTAAATGTAGATAAATAACTTGGCTAAAATCTGGATGTATCAGTTTTTTATTGCAACTATAACAAATCATCACAACCTTAGCAGCTTAAAACAGCAACTACTTCTTAGCCCATAGTCTCTGTAGTTCAGAATTCTTGCATGGCATGGCTCCATCCTCTGTTTAGGATCTCAATGGCATATAACCAAGGCATGAGCAGCTGTAGTTTTTATCTGGAGCTTAGGATCTACCTTCAAGATCACTGGTTGTTGAAAGAGTTCAGTTCCTTGCAGCTATAGGACAAAGGTTCCTATTTTCTTGACATGGGACCCCCTTCCTCTTGAAACTAACATCGAAACTGATCTTGAATGGGCATTGAATCCTTCTTATGCATTGAATCTCTGTGACTTCCTCTGCTTTTATGGGCTCATGTGATTGATTACATTGGATTACCTGCACAATCCAGGATATTCCTTATTTTAAGATTCAATATTTAGCAAACTTAATTACATCTGCAAACTTGCAAACTTGCCATGCAACATAACCACAGGTATAACATCAGGGGGTGAAGACCATGGGGGCCAAAATTCTGCCTCCTATGCTGGATAAGTTAATCTTCCCACACTGGTAAAATCAGGTTAAAGTGGGGGCAGCCCACCATAGGGAGGAACCCAAGTGTGGGTTCTTCACCTCTCACATTTTGGTGAATAACATTCTTATATCTATTGATATATGTACATACATATGTAAATTACAGAAAGATAAAAGATGCTGAGACTTTTCATTTGTTCTGATTTAGGCTTCTAAAACCTCTGTTCTGCAGACTCAGAATCAGTAATAAGGACAACTTTGAAAGAATCTGCCTGCATTTATCTTGTTTTTCCTTTTTGTCAGACAGTACAAAGAAAATTAAGGTTTTTCTTCTTTGCTATACATATAATACTCAGAAGTGAAAGCTAAATTAACTTGTCAGAATCGTGGCATCTCTTTTCTTGAACTGCTGTATCCACCTTCCCAAAAGGCTTGAAAAGGAAGAATAACCCTCCCCAATACCTGAACTGAAGGAACTGCACATCTACAGTAATCTTGCCCTCTAATATTGCTTCCTGTCATTACTGGTGGTGTTTTTATCCATCTGGGTGAGCACACGCTTTCACCATTTGTCAGAAATGTCTACAGTGCAGAATACCAATTGTTCTATAAGGTAGGGCCCATCAGGTTTGCAGAGAAGAAGCAAAGCAGAGCAGCTAATTACCATGTACCAAATTCATCTTTTTCAGGAAGACAAAAAAAATTTTAAAAAGCAAAGCAGTTGGCAATTCCAGTGTCGCCTGCAAGTTAATTTTCACTTTCTCACTATTGACTTCTTAGTATTCTACTGTCTCAGAAAGTGATGTTCCCAGAAGCATCTCAAACATTGGAGCAGATCCTCTCACTGTGTAAGCTTTCCCTTGGGTCTAAATTATTTACCTTTGAAAGCTGCATAAACTCCTTTCAGAGGCTGAGAGACTGAGTGTAAATTGCAAATTGCTTTTTTAGCTTACTAAGTATAATTCTAGGGATTTGAGGTACTTCTATCTACTGAAAAGAGATTGACAATCTCTTTTTCACTCTTTCTCACCCTCCCCCCCATACACACACGCATGTTGGAACTTAGTTTCTCTTTTTCACTCTTTCTCACCCCCACCCCCCACATGCATGTCAGAACTTAGCATTTCTGGCTACGTTATACTTCCTGATACAACCCCATACCTCCCTGATAACTCCTTCGTTCTGGAATCCTATGAATTTGATTTTTCTAATATTTGCGTGCCTGTGTTACTGAATTATTGGTAAAGTTCCCTATGTTGCCTTGTGCCAGTGTTTTCCATCTTTCCAACTGAACCAGGATATGCACAGGAACAGAAATGACACTTCTTATTACTAATTATTGTCAGTTAATGTAATTGACTTGATCATTATTCAATACCTTGTTTTTTGGGGGGATTTTGGGGTTTTTTTTGAGTTGGAGTCTCACTCTGTCGCCCAGAATGGAATATAGTGGCACGCTCCTGGCCACCACAACCTCGACCTGCTGGCGTCCGGCGGTCCTTCCGCCTCAGCCTTCCAAGCAGCTGGAACTACAGGCGCATGCTACCACGCCCGGCTAATTTTTTTATTTATTATAAAGATGAGGTCTCACCGGGTTGCCCAGGCGGGTCTCGAACCCACGGGCTCAGGCAATCCACTCACCTCGGCCTCCCAAAGCACGGGATTACAGGCTGAGTCATCGAGCCCAGCTACCTTGTTAAATAAAAGATAAAATCACTGAGTTATGAGTTCTAAGGCTTTCCATAAAAATTGAATTCATATTTTTGTGTGTCTACTGGATTTGGGGTGCTCCTCTGGACTTCCTTGGCTTCTTCTTTGCCTAGCTAAACCATTTTCCAACCTTGTTTGGCTACTTTTATAGTTTGTCATCCAGACTATTAAATCAGCCTACATACTGCCCAACTAAATTCTCACGTAAAAATGACTTGCTTGTCTGGCTTTGCACTAGAAGGAACCTTATGGTTTATCAGATGTATAACATACCTCTTTCCAAAGGATAAATATTTCCATAGAGTAATGTTTTATCATGATTCAAGGACTAGGCAAACAAAGCAAAACAACAAACATATTCCTGAGAGAAGGAAAGAGAATGAGTATTAAAACAAACAAACAAAACAAAAACAGAAGTTCATGTCTTAACACAAATGAAATACTAGCTAATTTTGGGGGTTTATATTTCTACTATGAACAAAGGAAATTTGGTTCACTTAAGAAGAACCACAAACAGATTATCTTCTAAAAGTCTACCTAAAAGTCCATCTGTTGGTATGTACAAAAAACTGCTATACACTGAACATAGCATATCATCTTTTGGTGGATTGCAAAGTTGACACACTTTTTTTTTCTTTGAAATGTAGCATTTCATTTATGTGTGTACTTTTTTAAGGGACATTATAATGAAAGGGGCTTCTGCATCATGATTGAAAGTGTCAACATATGTAAATATTTACCAACTTTATCATTTACTTTTGCCACAGCAATCTTGCGCTAATATGTAAGCACAAACACAAATCTGAGAAAGACCCACACCACTCGGTTTTGCTCAGGAGTCTGCGGGTTGTCTGACTGATTTGGGCTGAGCTTATTCATGTGTCTGTGAGGACAGGTTGGTGAGGAGGTAGCCATTCTAGGAAGGCCTCAGTTGGAGTGACTTGACTGCTCCACATCCATTAGTATCTCATCCTCCAACAGACAAGCCTGGGCTTATTCTCATGGTAGATGTAAATGCCCTAGAGGAAGAGCAGAGACCTACCTGGTTTCTTTGAGGCTTAAGGTCAGAATTGGCACGCCATCATCTCTGCCATATTCTATTGGCCAAAGCAAACCCAAGACCATCTCAATGTAAGGGTTGAGAAAAGAGATTATCTTCAGATTAGAGAAACTGCAAAGTCACCTTGCAAGATGGGAATATATGGGTGTGAGGAGAATGATTGAGACCATTTTTCAATGAGTCTGCCACACCAATCTTGTAGTAACATTCCAACACTTTTCAACTAACTTAAACAGATTTTCCTTTACTACATCAAATAAAATTTTTAAAAAATATTTAAATCAAACAAATAACTTGTCATAACTAAGAAAAATGCAGTAAATTTGTTAGTGGTTCTTTTTTTAATGGACAATGCTAGCCCAATTTTCTCTCTTTTCCAAATATAAAAAAATTTCAAAAGTTCATGCAGTTCAACCAAGAAAGATTTTTGTCCTCTTCTTTACAAGTATACCTGTCTATGCCTTGCCTATTTGTTGCTGAAGCTAAGGTAGCAACAATATCTTCATGTAGGGCAAATAAAAATATTCTTTCTTAGAAGACACTTAAGATATATATATATATATTCCCCTCTAAGTAAATACAGTAATACCTAAGTCATTCTTGGCTTTCCGTGAGTCCTGGGACTAACCCACGTAGCTCTATCTGCTAATAAACTCCAAGACTATTCTATATAACTGCAGGCTTACAGACCCCAACTCCTGTTTCCTCTTGAGAAATTCTATTCCCTATTCTCATTATAAAAAGTACACAAAAATCTTAAAATACTGAGTCCCACATTTATTTCTACATGTGTAACTAATTAGAATAAGCATGATAGCTTTTTGGCTTTTTGGTTTTTTTAATGCCATACGTCAGGGCAATGGCCTGGAAATATTTTATTTCAGACATTTTCTTAATCATATGAATATTTGAGATCTAGACAGTTTTGAGAGGGCATCTTTTGTTGTTAGCAAACATGTTCTCTCTGCAGAAGAAAAACTTTCATAGAGACTAATAGTATATTATTCCATTTACATTGTAATTGAGAAAGACATAATCTTTCAAGCCACTGGGGCTCTTATTTAGTACCTTAAAGAGTAACCTATGAAACAAGTGTTGCCTTTAAAATGTCCACATGGTGCCAAATGGTCTTGTGCAGAACCCTGTCCTTGTAAACAGGAATGAAATGTGACCTATCCACACTGGGTGTGTACCTTAAGAATAGTGTTTCATCCCAGATTCCCAATAAAAAATTTCTTTAGGGAAATGAATGCTAACAGAAAATGTCTTTCTTTAAAATATGCTATAATAAAAAGCTTTCTTATGGCAAGCAAATAGCTATGCCAGTTAGACAAAGACTCTGATTGAGAAAGAATTCACAATGCCCTAGGTGGTCTCCTGCTTCCAGCTTCCTGACTTTTAATTCCTAAGACAGTTATGTGAAAGAAAGAGAGCAGTGATAAGTCACCCATATTAGCAGAATCACTCTGGGGAGAACTCTAACTTTTTTCTAAAACTGCAGCAGGATTAAATAACAACTCAAGCAGTGATCAGCATAGTCTTACTGTTTTGGTTTGTTTTTTTCTTGTTGCTTTGATAACCGTGTCAAATAGCATTTACTATATAACTGTGGTTGGGTAGCAAAAGCATAAACACAAGTTAGAAGATCTTTAAATAACTGGCTTTGAGATTGTGAACAATTCATTTAACTACTTCAATTCAGGAATCTTTATAAGGAGGCAATAAGGCCCCCTCTACCTAGTGCAGATGAATAGTGTAAGTATCAAATAAGCAAATCAGTGTCTAAATGTCACTAAAAGTGTTATATAATTTAAAAGATCACCATGATTATTAGATGGGAGGAAAAACAATGCAGCAGAAAAAGTACTGGCTTAGAAGCCAGGTCACCTTCAGACTAGCTGGATATCCTTGGGCAAGTCATTTTAACATTCTGTGATGTAGTATCCTCACTGGGCAATCACATGAAATTGTGGCAAGAAAAAAATGAGATGCTGGGAAACAAGAATAAATACGGCAGCCTTTGTCCTAGAGGAGTTCACTGTCTAGTGGGAGAGACAGAGATGTAAATAGATGAAGCTGATATAATATGATGGATTATAAAGGACACTATAAACTCTGCTTGGAGAGTGTGGAGAAGGAGTGATTCATGCTACCTAGAGGAGTTAAGTGAGTTCCACAAGCAGGTGACATTTTAGCTGGGTCTTGAAGGATGAGTAGGCATTTCCCAGACAGTAGAGAGGGAAGAGACAGGAGACAGGACTGGAAAGGTTGAGCTGTGAAGGACTTCTCATGTCATGCTGAGGAGTTTGAACAAAAAAAGACAGGTGACAGTACAAATGTCTGTTGTTTGCATGGAGCAGCCAACTGCAGATTTGATATTGCTAATGACTCATTCCCAGGTCTGGCTTTCCAGGGACACATACAGCAGGTATAAGCATTTTAGACTCAGTGTGACTCTCAACCTCTGGAGCATTCTATCCTGTCTCCAGTGGATTATCAACCTTTCATTTGCATGGTTCCTATTTACTAAGAGCAGG
Source organism: Tarsius wallacei (assembly GCA_963574415.1). Lineage (NCBI taxonomy): Eukaryota > Metazoa > Chordata > Mammalia > Primates > Tarsiidae > Tarsius > Tarsius wallacei. Next base: position 36,000 of record CAUYQG010169163.1, on the reverse strand, counting down.
TATGCTAAGACCAATAATGGTCTTTGATTTGTATTTATGTGTGGGATCAAGGGAATGTGGGAAGGAGGATGGACACCCAAAAGCTCCAATACAATGTTTAGCTTCTTGTCATTCTTGTTACTGAATCAGCTCTGACCCTAGCTCCAGTTCTGAACTGTGATAAGATCCTATCCTCCTCCTCCTTAATCTTATTTCTTTCTGTCAAATTTTAATATTGACTACCTGTAGTTTGCGCATCAGGCCCTATGGAATTTTGAGTTCTTTCTTATGGCTCATCAGCTACTCTGATTCAAAAACTTGTTTTCTACTGATAAGCATCCTTGAAAATATTCACTGAGCCATCTGATTAAATGCCATATATTGCCCTTTCTGGGATTTCTACTACTGATCCTTACTGTGCTTCATCCAATTTTGCACTTCCTGTTGGACCTCTATGTCCTGGACTCATGGCCCAGAGTCTTTTGCTGCATGCTTCAAGTATTACTTTACCTTCTTGACTAGATTCTGTCCCTGTACCTAAAGGTAAGTTTATCTGCATAACTTGCTTCACTCCATCAGGTAATTCATGTTCTAGGTCTTAGACCTTGCAGTGCCTCTTTCTGCCTTTCCAGCTAGCCATGCCCTGCCAAGGCAGGTCATAAGATATGGCATGTGCTCTGAGACAAAAAACAAAGAGAAATCTCTCATAATGGGTGAGAAGTTATCCAAACTCAGGTACTCAACACTCCTAATAAAGGTACTCAACACTCCTAATAAAGTTGAAAGTTGACATAAATAAGTATTACCATGAGCACATTTGCCAGTACCTGTTTACCACTTTAGTTTATCCATCACAGTTCATCTATCACATACCACATACTTTGTGGGCAAGAAACACAGGATATAGGATCTACAAGGGACTCAAATGTGCCAAAAGGAAAAAAAAATACTGCCCAGTAAAAAGTGGGCAAAATATATGAATAGACCCTTCTCAAAAGAAGACATATGAGAAGTCAACAGATACATGAAAAAATGCTTAGCCTCACTAATCATCAAAGAAATACCAATCAAAACCACACTGAGAAACCACCTAATTCCAGTCAGGATGACCATCATTAATAACTCAAAAAACAACAGATGCTGGAGAGGATGCAGAGAAAAGGGAATGCTTCTACACTGTTGGTGGGAGTGTAAATTAGTACAACCTCTGTGGAAAACTGTGTGAAACAGATTTTGTAAAAGATCTAAAAATTGATCTTCCATATGACCCAGCAATTCCCCTTCTGGGAATATACCCAGAGGAACTCAAATCATTCTACAAAAATATACCTGCACACGTATGTTTATTGCAGCACTATTCACAATAGCAAAAACATGGAACCAACCATGCTGCCCATTGAAAGTGAACTGGATAAAAAAATGTGGTACATATATGTGATGAAATATTATGTAGCCATAAAGAAGAACAAAATCATGAACTTCACAGCAACTTGGATAGATTTAGAGTCTGACAAACTCAGTGATCTATCACAGGAACAAAGAACTGTGTACCACATGTTCTCACTCATACGTGGACCCTGAATATTTATTCTGATACTACAAGAAAGGAATTGGCAGTAGCAGGAAACTGCTAGGAGAGCGGGGGTACATGACATCAATAAAGGTACCTGATCCTAAACAAGGTGAAGTGAGGACGAACGAGAGGTCTAAACTTCACCTGTACATTGACCACTTATGTACCTAATCCTGAATTATACCCCACATACTTAAAATAAAATAAAATACTACTACTAATAAAAAGAAACACAGAATAATAATATCTATTGAGGGGCCTATGACAACCTTGCAAGGTAAATTTTATTATATCTATTTCACAATTATGGAAACTGAGACAGAATCTAATGTGCCCAGACAAAGCAACCAGTTAGTAAATTTTAAAAAGCATTTAATTCCTCCTTTATTCATTATTTTTCTATGTGTCCAGTGACTTTTCTGATAGTTACGTGAATCATTTCTAGAACACAGAAAGCTACACAGTTCAACATGTGACATCGCTACTCTGATTTTTCGTGAGGAATTTCTTCCTGATCTCGTTCTTCCCTGGGTTCTAGTCTCATGTTATATTTCTAAGGCAATGCTATTTTCTATAAACTCTTCCTCATGCCCTCTCCTTTTCTTTCTGAGTAGCTGGCCTTTCAATCCAATGATATTTTATAAGTGGATTGATTTCAATAGAAGTGTCAGGAGATATTGAGAAATGAGAAATGCTGCAGCGTGAGGCATACCAAGATCATAGGTCATACATGCATCCTTAGTTGTGAATGAATGTGCATTGTGGGGTAGAAGTGAAAAGTAAACAAGCCTTTCGTGTTTTAAAACTGTGTTAAGAGTCAGTGCCTGGCTATCTGTGTGTGGGTTGATAGAAAACTGAATAACTAAACTGCTATAAGAGAACTGTGCAATGGGAAGGATGGGGTGCTAGCCCATGTATTAGATCCAGTCACTAGAATAATCTAGACGAGTGGGAACAAAGAATAGTGTCATCTGTCTTTCAGTGCATCTGCCTGGATAGCCCTACATCAATCTAATCTGCTTTCTAAACCTTTTTTTTTTTTTTGGCCTGCCTCTCATCTCTGAAGAGAATAACAAAGCCATCCAGTTCGGAATAGTTACAGTTATGTGATTCTCGCCTTCCATGGTTCTGTTTCCTTTCACTTGGTCCTTCACATTCCCCTTACCATATTGCAGCCTCTCTCACCACTCCCGTCAAGCTCCTTTCCCTTCTGCAGTCCAACCTCCTCATTCTTGGCAAAAGGTCTTGCTTCCAACAAGGTCATGTCGTTAGTGTGAATGCATCAAAGTCCCTCCCATTCACATCACCGCATTCATCCATATATTTGTCTCTTCTAGCTCAGGGAAAGCTTTGTCTCTGCTTTTTTAAATATTTCTATCCTTCCTTAGAGCCTGAACATTTGATTTTCAGGAATTTTTTCTATTTGTAATTGTAATATTTCTCTCTTCACCCACTCGTTCTCTTCAACCAACGAACGTGTATTCAAGTGTCTCTCACCCCACAAACAGTCTTCATTCTTTTTTCCCTTTGAGCAGTCATGGTCTCCTTTACTTTACTTTTCTTTGCCTGTATTGTTTGAAAGAGTAATTTACTTTTTCTACCATGACTTTATTAATTTTTATTCATTTCTCAAACTGTTTTCTTTTTTTAGCAATCTGTGTTTTATATATATTTATTTTTTATTCATATGTAATATGTGGTACATATTTTGGGAGCATATGTGATCTTTTGATAATGTATAAAATATATACTGATCAAATCGGGTTCAGTGGGGTATCCATCACCTCAAACAGTTGTCTTTTTTTGTTCAACCTGGTTTCTGTTTAAACAATAGTGCTATTAAAACTGCTCTTGATAATGTCATCAATTGTTTAAACTCAGGTAGGATCTCAGGCCTGCGTGGTCCTCAGAAACACAAAGCAAAAGAAGGCAGGGAGCTTATTCTGAGACTGCACTAGTAGGATTAGCAAAGTAGCCTAGATACAAAAACAAATAATAGCCAATATTAGAAGAATATATGTGTAAGATGGAAAGTTGTATATATACTTTTAAAATACTTTTGAAAAGTTAAATATATTTTTAAAATACACATGACATGTTGAGTAAGAAAAGCAGACTACAAACTATACACAAAATTCAAAACCATATCTGTATATACATACATAATAGAAAAAAAAACCTCTAAACAAGTATTAAAAAACAATTACTAAAATCTTAACTTTAACAGTCTCTTTGTATGTGGAATTATGGGTGATGTTTTACTATTTATTAATGTTTATTTATGGGTATTAGTCAATAAATTCATATTAAATTTGTTTTCAGAAAAATATCTTATAAAGAAAATATCGTTTTTAACTTTTTCAATTTCCCTTTTTTTTTTTTTGAGTTTGAGTCTCACTCTGTCACCCAGGCTGGGGTGCAGTGGCCGCTCCCGGCCACCGCAGCCTCGACCTGCTGGGCTCCAGCGATCCTTCTGCCTCAGCCTTCCAAGTAGCTGGAATTACAGGCGCTCGTTACCACGCCTGGCTAATTTTTTTTTATTTATTGTAGAGATGAGGTCTCACTTGCCCAGGCGGGTCTCGAACCCGCGGGCTCAGGCAATCCACTCACCTCAGCCTCCCAAGGCGTGGGATTACAGGCTGAGTTAATTTCCCATTTAAAAAAAAATAGTCCAGTTTCCATTGTAGGTTTCTTTTCTTCTTGCTTTAAATATATTTATAAATCTAAAAGTGTAAGAATTATCATAGTGCTAATAAAAAAAAAGATTCTGAATTTCACCTCCCAGAAATTTTGATTCTTTGAATATTCATTGCAGGCCAGATACCTGCATTTTTAAACCAACTCTTCTATTGGTAGTGATGCAGAAGATGACCTATGTATCATGCTAGAAACACCCATGGGACTTCAATTATTACTCTCAATGTACAATATTAGCTCTTATTCCCTTACACATGGAAGCCTATCAAAAATAATAGGTAGGAAAACAAGATAGAATAGTGGTCACCTTTGTGGATGATTTGGGCCTCTGATTAGATTGTTAAAACAAAATCTACAGGAGACCAAGATCCAGTCCAGGGTCCAAGAAAAAGACTAGATTGCTAAATCCAAGGATTAAGCAAAGAATTGCAACTAACACGCTGAATAGCTAATTCAAAAGCTGTCATTCTGATCCAGAATGAGAGATCATCATACAAACATTTCCATACAAAATTAGAGGTGCATGAGTAGACAGGACAACTAATGAATGAAAAAAATGGATGATGTAATAGTCAGAGGAAATAGATCCAGAGAAATTCTCAAGCTTCATCATGAGCAATTACAATGGTTTCATTAAACCCCTGTGGATACAAGAATGAATGGAAGTTTCTGAACTTCTTCTCTGAGAGCTAGATTCATATTTCCAGCTGCCAACTCAGCACTGTCACTTGATTATCACATAGGCATCGTGAACTGAAAGTTTCCAAATCTGAATTTATTATCTTCCCTACTCATCAGGTCTCTACTCTTTTAATCACTGCTTCCACTGAAAATATCACTTTCCAACTATTTGTCCCAACAAGAAACCTGAATCAGCCTACAACTCTCTTAATTTCTCAACCTCATCTTTGATCTTTACCATAACCATTGTGTTATGAATTATGCTATGCATAAAATAAGATAAAGAATTGAAAGCGCCTAGCATAGTGCTTTGAGAGTATGTATTTCAATAAATGTTAGTTCTGTCTTCCCTCTGCAGTCACATTGAGCTATTTGCTACTTACTCTCTCAAGTCCACATCCTTTACATATATTGTTTTATCTACCTAAGGACCTTTTCCTGATTGACTTTTAGGTAACTCTTCCAGAAGACTCAACTCAAATACCACCTTCTTTATTTTGCATTTTCATCATATAACGCATATAGCACTTAAATTTCATTGAAGTATAGCTGTTTATCTGTCCTTTTGCCCACTGCACCAAGTAAAACAGACTTCATGCCGTAAGGACCCAAACCACATTCATCTCTGTGTCAGAGGTATCTCTCCAAGCCACTTTAGCCTGGGACTATGTTCAATAATCACAAATCCCAATTTCTAGCTAGACTCCTAGTGACTTCAGGCCTTGCCCAGTGCCCTTTATTTAGCGTTGGTATGTGTACACGATCTCAGAAGCAACTCTGTCTCTATTTTATATTCAACGCCTTGGCCCATCCAGCTATTGAGGTATACTGCCCTATCAGTAATGTTGCATTTTCAGTGCTGCTGATACTGCCCAAATGCCCCATGCATCAATCTGCTACTTGTACCAAAGCTGCTTCTCCACCACCACTTCACTGAAGCAAACATTTATTGTCTTTGTTTAGAACCTTGGTCACTTTTCAGGTAATAGTAACTCTTTTTCCTGCACAGTGAAGTTATGTAATCAGCAGGACTTGGAGAATTAGCCCCTGAAACCTGACATGTAAACCAACAAATTTTCTTGTGGTTTAAATTGGAGTAGGATTTCTATCATTTGTCACTAAAGAATTCTAATAACTTCTAATACTGTTTTAACACAGAACCCAGATGACTTGTCTTTGAGCAAGTAGCATCCATGCCAAGACTGAGCCCCTGGAATGTTTCTCCCGCTCCTTCCACTGCCAGATGAGTCATTTTCCAACTTTATCTTCTTACCACTTAAGAATCCAACCTACAAACCTCTTGAGCTTTTGCTCACTGTCATACACCAAAATCGGGTGCTCTACAGTTGGCTATTATGTTTCAGTTCCTAGAGAATAAATGGGGAGTTCAGCCCTCTTTCTTAACCATTTTTTAGAGGTTCAGGGCTGGAAATTTTTTTCTGTAAAAAGACAAAATAATAAATATTTTGTACTTTTCAGGCCACAACTGTCTGTGCCACTGCTACTCAACTCTACCAGTGTGGACATGGACAATATGGAAATAAATGAGTGTTACTGTGTTCCAATAAAACTTTATTCATCAACATGGAAATTTAAATTTTACAAAATGTTCATGTGTCTCAAAATTTTATTTCTTTGTTTTTTTTCCAACTATTTAAAAATGCAAAAAAATTATCAACTCGCCGGCCATATAGAGACTATTTTTTGCCCACCCCCGCTGAAGGTCAGAGTTCTCTATCACCACGAAACCATTCTCTTCTCCTCCATGCCCAGCAAGCTCTCTTCACCAAATTGAAACTATTTGAAACTATTCCCAAATCTGTTTCTCAAATGCATAGCATACCTGTTTTGTGCAAAAAAATTCAACACAGATTTATGGAATGACTGGATAAATAAGAACTAATGAAAGAAGTGACAAAATTAGAAAGAGAAGAGAAAAAAAGCAAGTTCCTGAGTCTTTCTTAAGTTTATAGATTTTCTACATCAAGTTATATTTTTCCTAGCATAATTAAATCAGAAAGTGAAAGGATCGTGCGGAACGGTAATTCTGGAGGGCACCCAAAGCTGTCATCTCAGTCAGGAAAAGGCTTCTCGTTAACCAGTTGAAAGAGCCAAATGTAGATGCTTAATGAAAAGCATGGCCAACTGGGCCCCTGTACCTTAATTGTGAACTCTGAAAGTTCACTTTGGAGAAAACGAGAAAAGTTCTAAACTGGCAGTGTATTCATGGTTGAGTGAAGCCAGACACAAAGCTGAAAAATGACTAATTTATCATTTTCAATTAATCTAAAATTTTCTAATAGTCAAACATTATCATAATTGCCAAATCAATTTCCCTATGGGGTTTAGGCATTCATGTAGGAAATGAAGTAATTTCTCATATTTAAGTTTAAATATCGTGTTTAACTGTATAAAGATAAAATGATGATATGCTATTGCTTCGAAAGAGAAAAAACCATGGATTTCTCTTCAAGTCTCATAGTCTCTAGCCATCCTTGTGAACATGCCACACCCACCAGAACTCCTATTCTAGGCCCAAATGTGTCACTGTAGGTACAAACAAACCTCCAAGATAGTCAATGACAGCTCTAAGAGCCTGGAAAACTACATCTGGCACACAAGAGTGAAAGTCCTGAGACTGGCAAGATTAACAAAGGTAGAAAATCTCTATTTTCAGTTTTCGTGAAACAGAAAATTAAAGGCTTCCATGCAGATGATTTGGGACATTCTCTTACTTTCACCCAATCATGATCCCTCCCTAATTCTCCATCTTTTCCTATTCTTTTCTGAATTAGTCTGTTTTGCCTTACTATAAAGAAATACCTGAGGCTGGGTAATTTACAAAGAAAAGAGGTTTGTTTGACCCATGATTCTGCCTGGCACCAGCATCTGCTTCTGATGAGGCTTAAGGAAGCCTACAATTATGATAGGTGAAGGGAGAGCGGTTGTGTTACATGGTGAGAGTGGAATAAGAAAAGGAAAAGCAGGTGCCAGGCTCTTTTAAACAACAAACTCCTTGAGTGAACTAATAAAGCAAGAACTCACTTATTACCATGAGAATGACTCCAAGCTGTTCACAAGGGATCTGCCCCCAACACCCAGTCACCTCCTACTAAGCTCCATCTCCAACATTGGGGATCACATTTCAACACGAGATATGGAGAGGGCAACAAACATCCAAACCACATCGCATTCCGTCTCTCTCATTTCCTGATTCTTCCCTCTTCAAAGAGGAATACAAGCATAAGTACTTCTTTGCATTACCATGGAAGGATTCCAAATTGGAAGGATTCAGAAACTTTTTTTCAAATGCCACAAGTAAATATACAACTTTCTGTAAGTACGACTTTTATCTCAGGTGTCCACTGCTATACGTTCTTTTATCTATAATAATGTGCCAGGAAGGAGGGGTTCTTGGTGCTTGGGAAGTATAGTAGACAGAACTTTGGGCCCCGTGACCTTCCTTTCCTGATATTACTCCTGTGAACATGTTATATGACATGGTAAAAGGAACTTTTGTCCTTTTCAGAAGGACCTAAGGTTGCTAGTCAATTGATCTTACAATAAGGAGATGATTTTATATTATCCAATGTACTCAATGTAATGACATGAGCCCTTAAAAGCAGAAATGGGGGCAGAAGGGAAAGTCAAAAGGATCTGAAGTATAAGAAGGCTTCAATGTACCATTGCAAGTTGAAAAATGGAGGGACCATGTGAGAAGGAGTAATGCAGGAGCCTTTGAAGACCTGAGAGAGAGACTGAACTCTGGTGGACAGCCAGTGAGGAATGGAGACTTCAGACTTACAACTGCAAGGAACTGAATTCTGCCTACAAAGCACATGAGCTTGGAAGTGGATTCTTCCCTAGGGCCTTCAGATAAGACCCCAGTCTGGCCAACACCTTGATGTCAGCCTTGTGAGTCCCTATGCTGAAAATCCAGTTGAACTTAACCAAACTTGTGCCCCATAAAGAACTGTGAGCACATGAGAGTGTGCTGTTTTAAGCACTACATGTGTCAGCAATTTGCTACTCACCAATAGAGAAATAATACAGGAACCATCAGGGAATAAGGTGGAGAGGCAGCTCTGCCTGTGTGTAGCTTATATTCTATCAAGTAAAAGTAAAGGATGAATAACACGTCATTAAAAGGTAAGTCATCTCTCAGTATTCATGGGGGATTTGTTCCAGGACCTCTTGCAGATACCAAAATCTGTGGATATTTAGGAATAATGACAAGAAAAAAGTCTGCACTTGCTAGTACAAATGCATTTTTTTCCCAAATATGCTTGATCCATAGCTGGTTGAATCCAAGGACACACCCACAGATGTGAAGGTGTAAATGATATAGCATGTTAAGTTGAATAGTGCTATAAAAGAAGGAAATTACAAAAGCAATGTAGATAAGTGGTAATATAGAAAAAAGTGAAATGTAGAGAAATATTAGAAAATGTCAACAAGAAGAATCAGAATGATGAGAATCAGAAGAGTCAGCATGATGCAGATTGCAGGGGGTAAAATAGGTGGTCAGAACCTTGTTGAGAAAGTAGTATTTGAATGAAGAGCAGAAGGAGCTGAGACACTGAGTCAAATCTATGGAGTAAGAACATGAAAGGCAGAACAAATTGTATGGTGAAGATCTTAAACCAGGACAGTGCTGGTCAGGCTCCAAGAAGATCAGAAAGCTGTGTTCTGGAGCAGGCTGATCAAAGGAATTGTGGAAAGGGGAAATCACATGTGGCCTTGTAGCCCACTTTGAACTTTTAGTTTTTACTGTGAGAGAAAGTGGGGAGCCGTTGCAGAGTTTTGAACAAAAAAGTGGCTTCACTTATTAGGTCATAATAAGATCATCAATAGTCTCAGTGTAAAACAAGGGTAAAAGACTGAAAACCAGTAACCAGTAGAAGGCTAATGCAATATCTAGGTGAGCTGAAATGATGACTTGGACATGGTTGGTAGTGATGAAGGTGGTGAGAAATGTATGTATATTGAAATACAGCCAAGAGCATTTCATGTTGGATTGAATGTGTGATCATGAGGGAAAGGAAAATTTAAGAATGAATCTAAGGTGTTTGGACTGAGAAACTACAAGGATGAGTTGCCATCAACTGAGATGAGAAAGGCTACAGGTAAAATAGTTTATATTGGGAAAAGAAGTTCAGTCTTAGGTATATTAAGTTGGAGATGCTTATTAGATAGCCAAGCAGAGAGAGTTGACTAAGCATAACAACTATGCAACTGCTTAGTTGCATAAACTCAGTCTGCAGCTCATGAGAAAGTTCTGGACTGAAGAGCTAATTGGGTGTCACCACAAACAGATAATATTTAAAGACACCGGGACAAATGAGAATATTAAAGCTATAGTTAAATAGAATGAAGGAAACTTGAATGGAATTATGAAATACTTCAATAGTAAGAGGCCTGTAAGAAAAAGAGAAATTCACAATAAGGACTTAGAAGGAGCTATCGGTAAGGTCACTGACCTCATCTTTCCCCCAAATTCTTGGTATGAATTCTTCTTTTTTTACTTCACTCCAACTTCATCCTTTCCCAGAATCTGAAAGCAAATAATAAAAAAGCAACATTTCAAAATCCCCAGTATGCAAATTGTATAAGTAAGGAACATCTGGAGAAGGCCATTCTTAATTAAGCTATATTGGCTAAACCAATCAATTTAGTGTCTGCCAGAACATATTCTGTTTTTCCTATTCCTCTGTCTTCCTCTTGCCCTCCTTGACTATTTTAATTTTTCATTCTCTAAACTCCAAAAGGGTGTTTGCTTATACTAACCTTCACACAGACTGTAAGATTCACTGTACTCCCTTTATTCATTCTTTTCTTGTTTCTAGGTTAAGCATATGTTGAAAATTGAAACTATGTTCTCTACTTTTTATAATTCTATAATTGATAACAACAAGAATTGCACAGTATTTACTAAATATATAGATATGAGACTATGTTCTTTGTATTTCAGCATATCTAAATTGTGGAAATCTGTTGAATAAAAGGGTAAATTGTGCTGCTAAATTATAAACATAATTCTGTTTCTTCTTGCATCAGATTTGAAAAACTGAACTTATACTTGAGGCGGGTGTTTCCAAACCCAGTTAAAATGTTTTCATGGTTCTCAGATACCTCTTAAAATGACAGCAAAAGCAGAAATTTTCCATTGGGGAAAGAAATCATAACAGTACGGCCCCTAACCTGTATCGCATCTGATGTGTTCTCTTCATGGTGATGCTCACACATCTAGAATGTTTATTTCCCGTTTCACATATCATAGGCAAATAATTATAATCATCCCAATGCAATTATTTCAGTCTTCATGAAATTAATTGTAATAAGCAAATTCTGCTCAGAAAACATTGGGACTGACCATAGATTTCTTGCTATTTGGAAGATAGGGGTGTGGAATCTAGATTCTCCCAGAAGCAGACCTTGGAGACAAATGGAAGGGATTAACATGAGAGGTAAACTAGGGAGAAGAGAAATGGACAAAGAGAGGAAAGAAAGAAACCAATAAATAATTTGTTATCAAGAGGGCTACTACTATGGTAACTGGCATTCATCATTACTAGGGAACTCTAGTTGACAGTGGAAAACATACCTCCAAGATATTCCAGCTAAATGGAGAAGGAGCTGAGATATATATCCACCAACTCTCCCCTGTTGTTGGTTGAGGAGAATTAAATCTCCCTCGCTTCTTGCTTACTCTTCATGTTGGCCAAGAGAAAGCCTTTGAGTGGAGGTAACAGTACTTGCCGTAGGATGCTATCAGTAAGTTCCTGGAATATTGAATGCTGAAGGAGTATAAGTGAGGCAAGAAGAGCATCTGTTACACCAGTTTTAGGGTGCATGTGCTCATTCTACCTTATTGTCCTTTAGACATAGAATATGTTATTTCATGTCTACCCTACATCTCTTTTCTTCTAAAACTGATAGGGCTGTCATTAAGGGTCTCTTCCTCTTCCACAAAACCCTGTGCCAGTGAGGCAATCAGAGTGACCCACAGGCAGAACACAGTGATTGATTCAGGGTTGGGTATGTAACTCAATAAAGGCCAGCAAGAGTTTGAGGGGACTGATGTATAGACTGCTAGAAAGGATTTCACTGGAGAATATTAGTTGAAAGGGCTAAGTAAGTCTAGTGCTACTTATGTCTTCACTGTCTTCACTTGATACTAATTATCTTTGAATAAAGCCAACACATAGGGAAAGAAGTGATGGAGAGAGACGGCCTAGCTGACATCACCTGTACATCCTAGATCCAGCAATGTTGGAACTAAATCTTCCTCACTCTCTTTTTTAAAGATTTTTTTCCTCACACTAGTTTGACTTGGTGTTCAGTCATATGCATACAAAATATCCTGACTAATATAAATTAATGAACATTTAGGCAAATGGCTACATGCTTTCATTAAGCACTGTTTATCTGAATAATACCAAATTATACGCAAGAACATGTAACAATTACAAGTACTATTTAAATAAATTAGTATAATTTTATGTCGATATTTTCTGTACATTTTTATTTATTCAGAAAATACCTATTTATTATGAAAACAAAAGGTACTAATGTATACAGACTTTCTGAAAAGAAATAATATTTATGTTATATTTATATATTATGCTATATAATCCTCATGAGATACAAATTTTGTTTATCTGGGGTTCCACACCTAATAAGTTGCAGATGGTGGCATTTAAACCCAAGTATCCCAGACTTTCTTCCTATATTAGTCAGGGTTCCCCAGAGAAATAGAACCAATATAGACATATATAGATAAGAGAATCAATATAGACATATAGAAAGAATTTATTATAAGGGATTTGCTCATATAATTATGAGACCGACCTGAAAAATCCAACAATATGCCTTATGCAAGCTGGAAGCCCAAGAAAGCCAACAATGTAGTTACAGCCCAAACTTAAAAGTCTGAGAAATAGAAAACCCAATGATTATAAGTCCAAGTCTAAGTCTAAAGGCCTAAGAACCAGAAGTGCTGATGTCTGAGGGCAGAAGAGAACAGGAGAAGATGGATGTTCCAGCTCACACACAGACAGCGAATTTGCCCTTTCTCTGATTTTTGTTGTTGTTGTTGTTGTTGTTCCACTGAGGCTCTCAACTGATTAGATGGTGCTCACTCACTCACATTGGGGGAGTCATCTCTACTCAGTTTGATGATTCAAAAGCTAATCTCTTCCAGAAGAATATCCTCACAGACACACCCAGAAATAATGCTTTATTAGTTATCTGGGGATCCTGTAGCCCAGTCGAGTTGGTACATGGAGTTAACCATCACATTTTCCTATAGCGCCTTTCCATCAGGTGCCTATGTTTAAGCAAAATACTCTGGGAAAGGAAGCTAAAGAGATGTAAATGAGGAAGTCTTTGATCACAAGATAAATAGAAGAGAACAAATACATCAATAAGTATCTTCATAAAGAGTAAATACTCAATGCCATGTCAGTATATAATGAAGTTCTTAAGAGGAGGGCCCATGGGGAAAAGTTTTATAAAGGGAGTGCCACTATGCAGAATTTCAGCAAGTAATGGGTCAAAGGGCATATTTTTCAGATGGAGAAGTTAGCACAGAAGCCCAAATACTGTTCAAATTAAATATGATATGGAGGCTCTCAGAGAGTAGTTGACAAAAGTATAAAGTAATACAGTGAAAGCATTTCCTCAACTATATCTATTTGAATGCAGCTTGACAATAATTTTCCATATTCATTGGCCATTTGTACTAATTAATAATGTATTTAAAAACAACTTTGAATAAACTAACTTATTTTTGTTAAATTAAGCAATAGTATCTATAATATCCTGTTTATCATAATAGATATTTTAAATACACATTATAATAAACATATATTTACTAACATTTTTTAAAAGCCAATTTAACCACCACCTGAAATTATCTCATATGCCAGTTTAGTGGGAAGGAGAAGAACTTCAGAGCCAGCCTGACCTGGTTTCTACCCTACCTTTGCCCTATCATTTTGACCTTGAGTACTGAACCTCTCCAAGGCTTCATTTTCTCCTTTAAAGTATTGTGAATGTTAAATAAAATAATGTACATGTGACTCACAGTAAGATGATTTGTTGTTTGTACCACCACTCCCACCCACATCCCCACCCAGCATGGATGCTGAAGCAGATGCTTTGTTTTGCTGAACCAGAAAAAGAAGTGAGAATGAAATGGAAGAACAGATAAAGTTTTCTAAAAGAGAAAAGGAAAGGGTGAGGTAGTGCCTAGGAAGAGGAAATTTGGGAGAAGAGCAAAGATGCTTGGAGGGCATGTGGGTCTCCTGGCTATGTGGATTTGATGGAATTTGACACTCTCTTCATGAAACAAAGTTTCAGTGAAATCTGTCTTATTTATCAATATTTTTAGAGTCAGCTTATGTTGTGAAGGAAACACAAGAATGCACTGAGACTGGCCTAAGAATAAAAACAGACAATTGGAGGCTGTTTGTGGTGCTCTTAAAGGAGATATATATGAACAGGAGAAAAAAATGCATTGAGAAGAGTAATCCAGATCTGTAGGAAGGACACAATTCTGGAAGCTGAGAGAGCAGTCTGAAAAACTCTATTATCCCAGACAGTGACAATAGGGTCTTAGCTATAAATGAGGGAATGGATAAAAAAAGGGGGGGGGGGGTGAGAGCAAATGAGAATAGTAATTTGTTGTCTAGCTTTGTCTTATTGATTATATGACTGCAGACTTAGAGCCAAAAAAAAAAAAAGGAAAAAAGAGTGGTAATGGTTTCGTGAGGGTCATGAACATGCCCACACACAATCTACAAATTAGGTTTCTGTACATTTTCTACGAGTTTATTTTATCAGATGCTTGAAAAGTTTAAACCAACCCCATAAGATCTTTCATTCCCCTCCTCTGAACTGTTATTGATCTAGATTTCCCACTGGTGATGTGGACATGCCTAAGAGCCAAGTGAAAAACAAGAACAAAAAATAATGTACACCAGCTTTCTACTCTTCCAGCCAAGCCCACACCTGGTGATAGCACCAGTGCTGCTTTTAGGATTATTCTTTGAAAAGCAGGTCAGTTTAAGACAAGTCACTGGAATCTCAGGGTTCCATTTGCCTTTCCTGTATTAATAACCCAGTAGTGGTTAATTACATCAATAGAAAACTAGCAAAATGCATTGGCAAAACTTTCAACAACTGTCATTAAAACCTTGGTGATTAATAATGAATGCCGAGCTTAGCCAGTTCCCTTGACACAGAGTGACTCATTATGGATAATGATGAAGTGAAGTGTTTCACATTGAACCACAGAATGAATACATGCAAGTCTGATTAAATTATTGTAAGTGATGGCTGGACCTAACCAAGCCATCTGACTCATGGATACTAATAGGTGACATGACGTTCCATATCACCGGTCATCAAATGCATACTAGTCCTGTGATTGGAGCTGGTACCAGTGGGGATTCACCAGTCACATAGTAATGTGCAGTCAAGGGAGTAAAGGAGTCCCTGAGTCATGCCTTTCAGTATTATCTAGAATGAGTTTAGCACACAGCAATTTTCTAGTTGTTCACTTGCAGAGTCAAGTGGAGAGATTTGTCATATATGCTAAGCATTTGTATCCATTCAGTTTTCAGATTTGAAAATGCGTACATTTTTCAGACTCTTTATGAATTCACCTCACAATGACCAAGGTACTGGCATTAGTCAGAAGTGTTAGCTTGAGATTTTTGGAACTTGATTGAATTTAGGTTACTGATTGTATATTCTTATTTTTGATGAAGAAAGGACAGCGGGCATAAAAGAAAAATCTCATATTCACCCAAACTCAGATACCACTTACTGAAACTCAGGAATTCAAATAAATGCTTAATTATATTAATAAATGCTTATAAGCAATGCACTTCCATAGTTAGTGATGATTCCTTCAGTTCCATGCATAAAAATGGGTACTTGTATCATAACACCAGATATTGTGATACATAGTGACAAAAACAAAGATATGAATTCAAAATAAGCCTTTGAAGTTTCCCATGGGATCTAAAAATTTGGTAAGAAAGAAAGGCACTTATATTGAGAGTTAACTCTATGTCCTTCTCTGTGTTGTTAATTAATCATTACGACAACACTGCCAGAAGTATTTTTATTTTCATTTTCAAAACAGAAATAGAAACTGAGGTTTAAAAATATCAGATAACTTCCAAGGTCACATAGATTGTGGTAAAGCCAGGATTCAAAGCTCAAGTCTGTCTCTAAAACTCATATTCATTGTGTAATTCCCAGAAGAAAAAAAACTGCAAGTCTTACAATAAATAAATAAGATGAATCAAGTTTGGAGACAAAAATAGCAAAATAAACAAACATTTCATTACTAAATACATTTTCATATACTTGAAAGTTCTTCTTACTAAAGTGCTATTTCTTCCAACATGCATTTTTAAAACCCTTCAGTTTAAATGTGCAATTAGATATTCAGACCACTGGCAAGCAAAGAATTACATCTTATAGATATTATATCTAGCATAATTGATGCTTATGATATGGCACAGGATGACATAATCCAGTCTAGAACATCTTTGTCTTGATTTTGGCTTTGCAAATGTGAAGTTTAATTTTTCTTAACCTTAGGTTTTATTTAAAGGACAATTAGCTTTTCATAATGTTCTGCTCTACGCTAAGTAACATTTATTTTTAATGTCCATTCACAAAGAAGCTTAAGAGCAGAATAATTCCATGGAGAAGATAAATAACATTGTCCCTAGTGGAGAAGACAAAGGGTAGCCCACGTAAACTCTGTGAAAACAGTTATTGTTGTTTCTAACTCCAAAACGTTTATCATGTATTTCAGGAGGACTAATTCTAAATAGCATATGATGAACACGTGAAGCTTTTTCAGTTCATTATTTACTATGGGTTCTTAAAGAAACCTGTGGTCCACAAGGGGTAGTGCAGCCAGTTTCAGAATTCTGAACGAAGCTTCACCAACAGCTTTCTAATTGAATCTCAAAAGACTATAATTGTGTTCCACTCCGTAGTCAGCCTCCATTCCATGCAGCTACAGTCGGTTGTAGGTAATCAGATTACTCATGGGTTACTGCCTGCAGCCTGCAGGAGAGTGCCAAGAGTAAGAAGGCAACGTGTTGTAGGGTTAATGAAGCTTAATATGGTGCCAATATCACACTGAGCCATTGCCTACAGAGTGAGAAAGGATTATATCCCATGTTAATATGCCATTTGACCCGTGCCAGAGAAGCAAGTCTAAATCACTGAATAAGTATGTAAGTCACCACAGAGAAGTGTTTGCCATGCCAGCTCTCATTGCTGTGAAAATAAGTTGTTCCCTAGCTTGTGAATTTTAACTTTGGTGCTCTTTAAAGTACAGTTTCAACATTGGCTTCTAACATCCCTGGAAAGGCCATACAGATGCAAAATTCTCTTAGTTGGAGCCAATGCAAGGAAATTCATATGCTTTTCTTCAATTTGATCTAAACTTATGTGAAGTATATACATCTAGAGTTAATGTACTGCAATTTCCCAACACCATCAGTGACTTCAGTTCTCCAAATTTGCTTTAAACAGATATTTAGGCCCTCTTCCGCTTTGGAATTCTTACCTCTAATTAAGTTTTTGGTCAGATGAAATCCCAAATTACGCCTTTGTAAAAAATGAAATCTCAAATAGTTGGTAGAGAAAACAGTAAAAGCTCATCTGACATGTACTACAAAAGCTCAACCTTATAACGGTGGGGGGATAGACACCGTGCAGCATCTCCTTGAATAATAGAACCAGTACTCTCACATCTTCTTAACCTTCACTTGACATCTTAGGATGAAGAAAATGGGACTCTCAGTGGTGTTGTGAATGCACTGGGAAATAATTCTATCAGCAAACCTTGATTGAGTTCTTACATGCATACATTTTTAAGGTTAAAAATTTACTCCAAATATCAGAACATTCTATACAATTTTCTACACATAAAATCAGGTCATTTAAAAATCTTTTCTGAATTCTTAATATATTCACTAGATTATAGACGCAAAAAGTTAATACAAGTGAAGCAGACTCCACGGCAGGTGTGTATCATTTTGTCAATATTTTCTTCTGGCCGCTCCCCCTTTATTTCTTGTTTGGAAAAGGAAATACATGTGCAGGATATACATTTCAATACATACTAAAGGATGTAATATGAAAAGCAAGAATAGTTTTCATTTCTTACTGCAATCACTTGCTTGCATGTTCTTTCAGAAATATTCTATTAAAATGCCTACAAGTTGCTTTTGTTTCTTAAGTCTATGTGTACCTATACGTATATATGTGTGGATATATTTATTTAAATTTAGTTTTCTGGTGAGTTTACACTTGCAGGGATTTACACATATTAGTTTTTAATGAGATATAACTTCTTTAAAATAAAAGGTAAAAAATGTTAAAGGTTTAGTTTGATGATGTTTTACATAAAATTCAGCCATGTAACTAATTATTTTCAGATCCTGTAAGGCTCCTGTTAGCCTTTCTAAATTAATAGTTCTTCAAAACTCCGTATGAATGACATAATCTAACATGTTCTTCTTTGTATCCATCTTCTATTATTAAAAATTATGCCTTTAAAATTTATTATTTATTCCCTTGTGTGAACAGTAATTCTCTTTTTTACCATGTAATAGCCCATTGTACACCTATGCTAAAATTACATGAACTTTTGTTTCTAGACTAGTGCTATGATAAATAAAGTAATGTGAACATTATTTAACATTATTTACATGTCTGCAGGTAGATATCAATCCTCATTTTTTTGTAAATAAACTCTTGCTCTGTGACCAGGCTGGAGTGCAGTGAGGTGATCACAGCTCACTGTAACTTCAAACTCCTGGGCTCAAGTAATCTATCTGCCTCAGCCTCCTGAGGCAAGTCACCACAGCACACTAATTTTTTTATTCTTTGTAGATATAAGATCTTTCTATGTTGCCCAGGATGGTCTCAAACCCCTGGTTTCAAGAGATCCTCTCGTCTTGGCCTCCCAAATCACTGGGATTACAGGTGTGAGCCACCACACGGTCAACACTCATTTTTGTTGGTTAATACCCAGAACTGAAATAACTGGGCCATGGGCTATATGTATGTATAACTTTAGTAAAGATTGTCAAGTAGTTTTCCAAAACTATAAACTTTAAATAATTTTAAGGTTATTAAAACAATAGACATCAAACCAGAACTGCATAAAGTTTCCATTTGTTGCATATTCTCGCCAAGACTTAGTGTTGTCAAGCTTTTAAATTTTAGTTGTCTTGATGGGTATCTCCTGGTAGTTTTAATTTGCATTTCTCTGGAAGCTAATAACGCTAAGCAACTTTTTATGTTTATTAAAATTTTGAGTATCTTTTGTGTAGTGCTTATTTATATGTCCAATTAAAAATAGGTTTCTTGTATTTTTTCTTATTTATTTTTAGGAACACATTACATATTCTACTTATAAGCCCATGACAAAGCATGTATGTAGCAAATACCTTCACCTACTCTGTAGTTCTTTTAACTCTCTTAATTTTGTCCTTAGATTAAAAATAATAATAGTAATTTCAAATTACAAATGTATTGAGATACAATAATCTGTGCATTTAAAATGTATAACTTGACAGGCTTTGACATATAACATTAATAAGCCTTCACTACAATCAAGAATTATTCTCGTCCATTATTCTGAAAAGTTTCCTCAAACTCCTTTGTAAACCATCCTTTCCATCTCTCACGCACAGCCAAAGGTTAATATACTTTCTTTCACTGTAGATCAGTGTCGATTTTCTAGAATTTTGGGGCATAGAAATTGTTTCTAGTTTTTTACTATTATAAATAAAGATGCTATGAACATTCATAAACTGGTGTCTGTGTAGACACATGTTCTCATTTATGATGATTAATACCTAAGAATAGTATGGCTGAGTTGTGTGGTAGGTATATGCTTAACTTTATTTTTAAGAAAAATGCCAACCTGTTTACCAAAGTGGTTAAACCATTTTATTCCTAGAACTAGTGTATGAAAGTTCTAGTTGTTCCACAACTATGTCAGTACTTAATATGATCCGTCTTTTTAAAATTGTAACCATTGTAATGGGTATATCTCAGTGGGAATATCTCAGTAGGACTTAATCTGCATTTTCTAATGACAATTGACACTGAACCTATATTTATGTTCTTATTTGCCATCTGTATTTGTCATGAAGTGTCTGTTCAAATATTTTGCCCATATTGAATTGGGTAATTTATGTTGTTATTATCAATTCGTGAATTATTTGCATATTCTAGATACAAGTCAGATATATGAGGTACAAGTATTTTATCCAAGTCTGTTGCCTGTGGTTTCATTTAAATAACAATGGCTTTAAAAGAGCAAAAGTTTTTCATCTTCTTTAAGAATAACTTATTGATTTTATTCTTTACCAGTTCATGCTTTGCACACAATCTAAAAAACATCTTTGCCAAACCCAAAGTCTCTAAGATATTTTCCAGTGTTTCATTCCAGAAATTTTATAAGCTTAGCTCTTATATTTTGGTATGTAATCCATTTTAAGTTAATTATGATATGGTATATGTGAAGTAAGGGGGAAGGTGGGTTTTTTTGCAGGGGTTGCTTTGTTTTTTGTCTTCTTTGTTATGCCTATCAAGTTGTTCTAGGTTATTGAAAATAATAATAATTTCTCCAGTTAAATTGCTAGGGTACCTTGTCAAAAATCAATTGACCATATGTGTGGAACTATTTTGGGCATTCTATCCAGTTCCAATGATCCATACTTGGGTCCTATAGATTTATAACAAATTTTAAAACCAAACAGTTTATGTTACCAATTTTGTCCTCCTTTTTCATAGTTGTTTTGGTTATTCTGAGTCTTTTGTATTTCTATATAAATTTTTAGAATCAGTTTGTGATTTCTACAAAAAGAGCTTGAATCTACAGAACAATTTGGGTAAATCTATAGAACAATTTGGGTAAAACAGTCAGGTTAACAATACTGAGTTTTCTCCTCAATGAACAAAGTATATCTCATTAACTAATTTAGGTCATCATTAATTCTTTCAGCACATTTCGTACCTTTTAGTGTAGAGGTCTTTTACATCTTTTGCCAAATTTATACCTAGGTACTGTATATTTTATTAATGGTATTTTTCATTTAAATATCTAGTTGCTTGTTACCAATATGTAGAAAAATAACTGATATTTTTATTTGGCTTAGTATTCTGTAACTCTACTAACTTCATTCTAGCAGCATTTTAAATTTCTTCCATACGATGTTTCTTCATAGGCAATCACGTCATCTGCAGATAAAGACTGCTTTACTACTCTGTTTTCAATCTGGAAGCTTTTTATTTCTTTTTCTTGCTCTATTATACTTGGTAGACCCTCCGGTATAGTGTTGAATAGAAATGACAGGAGTGGACATCCTTGACTTGTTCCTGATCTTAGGAAGAAGCATTCAGTTTGTCACCACTAATATAATGTTTTCTGTGGATTTTCCATAGAGGATCTTTATCAGCTTGAGGAGTTTCATGCAATTTGTACTTTTCTGAGAGTTTTGTGTTTTTATGACTAGATGCTGAATGTTTTGAAATGTTTTTCTGTAGTAATTCAGTTAATTGTATAGTTTTTCCACTTTAGTCTGTAAATATTCATTAATTGACATTCAAACGTTTAACCAAACTTGCATTCCTGGAATAAATTCTATTTGGTCATGATGCATTGTCATTTTTACGTATTGTTGAATTTGATCTGACAAAATTATGTTAAGAATTCAACCATCTGTGTCTATGAGGGATATTGGTCTGTAATTCTCTTATTGTTGTGGTTTCCTCTTTTTTTTGTTTATGTTTATCAAGATAATGTTAGCCTCGAAGTAAATTGGGAAGAGTTTCCCCTCCTCATTTTCTGAAAGATTTTTAGAATTGATAATATGTCTTTATTAAATATTCTGTAAAATTCACTAGTGAAGCCATGTAGAATTGGAGTAGTATTTGTAGAAATATTTTTACCTAAAAATGCAATCTCTTAAATAGATACAGGACTATTCAGGTTACCACTCTCTCTCTCTCTCTCTCTTTCTCTCTCTCTCTCTCTCTCTCTCTCTCCCTCCCTCCCTCTGTCTCCATCTCTATCTCTTTGTGTTTGTTTGTTTTTGTTTTTGTTTTTTGTTTTTTGAGTTGGAGTCTCACTCTGTCGCCCATACTGGAGTGCAGTGGCCACTCCCGGTCACCGAAGCCTCGACCGGCTGTGCTCTGGAGATCCTTCCGCCTCAGTCTTCCAAGTAGCTGGAACTACAGGCGCGCGCTACCATGCCCGGCTAATTTTTTGATTTATTGTAGAGATGAGGTCTCACCAAGTTGCCCAGGCGGGTCTTGAACCCGCGGCCTCAGGCAATTCACTCACCTCGGCCTCCCAAAGCGCGGGATTACAGGCTGAGCCACCGAGCCTGGCCTGTTTTTGTTTTTGAGTCAGGGGCTCACTCTGTTACCCAAGCTGGAATGCAGTGGCACCAACCCAGCTCACCTAAACCTCCATCTCCTGGGTTCAAGAGATCCTCCCACCTCTGTCTCCCAAGTAGCTGGGACTACTGACAGGTGCCACCACACCCTACTTTTTTTTTTTTTTTTAAATATTTTTAGTGAAGAGGTCTTGCTATGTTGTCCAAGCTGGTCTCGAACTTCTGGGCTCTAGCAACCCTTTCACCTAAGACTCCCAAAGTTCTGGGATTACAGGCATGAGTCACTGCTCCCAGCCCTATTTCTCTTCTGAGTGAGCTTTAGTAACATGTAACCTTTCATGTCTGCTTTATTTAAGTTATTAAATGTATATGCATAGCATTGTTTATGGTATTTCCTTGTTGCCTTTATTTTATGTAGGCTGTATAGAGACTACCATTCTCTTATCTCTTATATTGGCAATTCTTTCCTCTGCATTCTATTCCCATTCAAAGAGAAAGAAATTAGACTTTCCTCCAGCATCACAGTTTCTCTCCATTAACAATTAGGGCTTCTAATAATTTTTAGAGCATTTTTCCACAAAAACTTTACTAGGAGCTCAAAGTAGTGAAAAGTTACCTCAAAACTATTTGTGTGAATGACTTTTGTCTAATGGAGTGGACCCTGAAAAACATTCATAGACAATCCATAAAAATTGTAAGTTAATGGTAGTAGCAGAAATACTGCCATCTTGGACTAAAAGGGAAAGCAACGGTATGAAATGAAAAGAGGCCTTGGTATACCCAATCTTCTTGGGAAAAAAATAGGCAGAGAAGATAACTCAGATGTAATAATGGGTTACATTTTAGGCATAAAGGAAGCCAATTAGGAGGATGAAACCAAGACTCAGAGGATGGAACCGAGAGCCAAGGAGAATCATTGCAAGGCACTAGGAATAAACCCCAGTAGAGGAACCGGGAATATGTTCTTGACTAAATTTCAAAATTATAATGGCTCATGGCTGCTGTGTATTGCCCGTCTTTCTTTCTTTCTTTTTTTTTTCTTTATATATATATATAAAATGTCTCTCCCACCACTGTACTTTTGGTGGGAGGGAGGCACACAATTTATTTATTTAATTCATCTGTATTCAGATCCAGAGTAACAATACTCAAGAAGCTATATCTGAGAAACCATACCCAAGGACACCTGAATCCTAAATTAGAGAACATCCTAGACATTAAGCCTGAGGCTGAAGATCTAATAGATGAAACTTTAGAAGAGACAAGTATATTTTCCATGTGGGCATAAAGTAAATAATTTGGATTCAGAAGGTGGTCTCTAAATTCTTCCATCAAGAAGTAGAATCTAATTTTTCTATCTTTAAATATGGCTAGCCTTAATGACTCGCCTGTAATGAGTAGAATGTGGCAGGAGTGAGCTAAAGGATTTTCAAGATTAGGTCATTCCTTGGTCCCAAATCTCTCTTGAGATACTTGCTTCTGAATACCAGCTACCATGTTTCAAGGAAACGCAGGCCATTTGGAGAAGTCTGTTGTAGGAGTTCTAGCTGATCACTCCAGCTCAGGTATCAGGCAACAGGCAGCATGAGGTAACTTTTCTCTACTTTGAGCTCCCAGTAAAGTTTTTGTGGGACAATGCTTAAAAATTATTAGAAGCCCTGATTGTTAATGGAGAGAAACTGTGAGGCTTGCTCTTGAGATCCTTAGCTAGTCTTTTTATCTGTTAAAAAAGGTAGATGAGGCACCACCTTAAATTTTTCTGAAGTCTTAGAAAGTGTTTTAAAGTCATTTTTAGATCGTGTTTTCTTGACAGTGCCCTGGATTTGATCTTTGCCTGAAAGCTATTTCCTAATTTGAGAATAGTTTACCATCTGGAGAGGTTGGGAATGAGAAACTGTTTTATTTCAAAACCCAAGTCCTGGCTTCTTTATATTTAACAGTTTATTTTTAAGCTCTTATTTCTTTGGTTCTTATTCATTTTATTACAGGCAGCTAGAAAAAATCAGGTGGAATCTTCAACAATCTGCCTAGAAGTCACTTTAGACAGATCAACCAGTTCATTAAGTATATTTATGTTCCACGTTTCAATGGGTGATAATGTTGCTAAACATCTCACCATTATATAACATGGGTTTCTTTCCCTTCCTTGGAACAAGCATCAGTTCCACTGCATTCTAGTCCCATTCAAAGAGAAAAAAAATTAGACCTCCCTTCAGCTTCTAATAACTGTTTGTTCACTTTCATTTAAATTTTCACTGACAAACTCAAGACCCTTTAAACTTTGCTAACACATTTTAGTTTTTTCTAGCTATTGCTTATATCTTAGTATACAAGTTAATGCCTCATATTTTAGTTACGACATTCGCCTATGTGACACTAACGTGTTTTCTGGTTATCTGTAGTGGCAGAACAATCCACTCCAAACTTAACATTATATAAAAGCAACAGTCATATGTTGGTATTATATTTTTATTTGAGGGGTGCCTAGTCCCAGTTGGTCATTTCTCGCTGAGAGTCTCATAGATTGCAGTTTGATAGTGCCTGGGATAGAAGACATCTTAAAGGCTTCCTCACATGTCTGATGGTAAATGCTGGTTGCTGTCTGGGACTTCAGCTAGAAACTCTATCTCAGAACACCTACATGACACCTCTCGATGTGGCCAAAGATTTCTTCCTTGAAGTATGCTCTAAGGGTTCCAAGAGCAAGTATTCCAAGAGAGACTCAGGGTGAAGTGGCATTGCCGTTTAGGACGTTGTCTCAGAATTCACAGAGCATCATTCCACAGCATTCTATTTTTATTCAAAGGGAAATAAATTGGATTCCACCTCTGATAAGAGTGGCATCAAAGAACTTGCAGACATGTTTTAAAACCTCCACAGTACCCTTCTCATTAGTGACTGTGTGGATATATCATACTTTTAGTAACACTACATTTTAACATTTTCTAAATCTTAATAAAATTGAAAAACAAAAAGATAAAGAAAACTGAAATGTTTTAAAAATCTTAGGAAGATCTTCCTAGTTAAGCACCAACAAAATCCTAAGAGAGCACTAATTAAGAGATGGAATGTCACTGACCTAGAAATGTGAAAACACAAGAAAATGTCATTTCTTATCACTATATATAAAAAAAATCCAAACAGGGTGATGATATTTTACGAAACTTCAGAGACCAGGAAGAGGGTTATCATTTGGTTTACTGCCATTCTTACAGTAGCAAGTCACATAATATTTTAAGAAATTTTAAGAAGGAAGTAAGAAAATGTATGTTATACTTGCATGACTGCAGAGAGGAAACCAAGGTGTGGAGATTATAGAGAGACAAATTTGGGCTCCCTAAAGCTGCTTCTTTGTTGGAGCGGGTTCTCTGTCATGAAAAGTATTCTTGTAGAATATAGAGAAAACTAGTTAGAGTGGTTCATTCATTAAGGAAACTTTATTTGTAATACAGAGGTTTAATGAAAGTCAGAGTTTCTGTGATAATATGGTTATATAAGGATAAAGAAAAAGTTAAGGAATTATAAATGTTTATAACAAAATATTTGTGATTTATTCTATATAGATTGTCTTCATAATATGTCTGACTAAACCAATAGCACCTGAAAAATTTTACTGTCTACCCTGAAGTCTATATAGAACCCTAATTAAGATAGTTACAGGTTAAGCTCGGTGGCTCAGCCTGTAATCCCAGCACTTTGGGAGGCCGAGGTGAGTGGATTGCCTGAGCCCGCAGGCTCAAGACCAGCCTGGGCAACTTGGCAAGACCTCATCTCTACAATAAAATGTAATAAAAAATTAGCTGGGAGTGGTAGCATACACGTGTTGTTCCAGCTACTTGGAAGGCTGAGGCGGAAGGATCGCCAGACCCCAGCAGGTAAATGACTGAGTGTGCCACTGCCCTCCAGCCAGGTGACAGAGTGAAACTCTGACTCAAAAAAAAAAAAAAAAAAAGATTTGTATCTAATGCCATGGAAATTACCACAATGAACCGAGAAAAGAGACAATGAACAGATGTTTCAGGTACTTTTGGTTTACTTCTTTACCAATCCATTAACACATATCTCTATTAGAAACACAGCCAGGAAATAGTTGGGAGAAGGATCCTTCTACTGAATATACTTCTGAAGTAGCAATGCATCTTTTTGCTGATACATTGATTGGCATGACTTTTAAAAAATAACTATGATAAAAAAGGTAGTAATCCAAAATCAGGTTTATCCTCCTTAGTGTTAGGACCTGGCAATTTATTTGGGTATTTTTCTATTTTTCAATATATATTTACCAAGTACCTAAGGAATACAGAGATTAGTAAGATGAGAGCCCTTTTTTTATGGAACCTAGAGGTCAATATGAAAAACAAAATACCTGCATTCACAACAAACTGTAATATGAAGTAGAAAAATAATACAAGTCGTAAAGTGACATTATGACAAACATCATTTCCAATTTTATAATAAAAAGTTGTTTTGTACATACTTTAAGTCCTAATGGATATTTTCTATAACTAGAAATCAGGTGCCATAGTCTGAAAAATGCTTTGTGTCAGAGTGTAAGAGCATCTAGGGAATGTAGTTTAGAGTCTAAAAAATTGAGCTTTTAGAATAGTTTGTTGGCTTAAAAGAAAATGGGAATGAGTATTTGAAAATGAAAACAATTGTTTGAAATTGGAATGAAATGATCCAGAAAATCTAGTATGCTATGGTACCTATAACCAACAAAAATGTACAATAAAATGATAAAGTACTTCAGAGAAAATACTTGTATGCAAGACACAGATATAATTTACTGAATGTCTGAAAGATGCTAGGTCCTGTACTATATGCTTTCAGTTGCATTATATAAATTAGCTTTTATAATAACAGTGTTGGATAAGTATTGGCATAAATGAAACCAGAATTTGGAAAAAAGAGAAGTCAGATAACTTACGAAGACTAAATTTTGAAATCAATTTGGAGTAAAAATAGGCAGTCTTGTAAAAGAAAGAAGAAACTGATCCCAGTGTTTGGAGATATGACAACAATTTGAATAATTGATTTATCAAAGCTAAACAATAAAGTAACTGTAAAGAGGATGGGCAACCAATGAATACAGAAATTGAAAAGTCACATAGTATATTGGCAGACTTCATTGAAACTATCTTCCTGGGAGGCAACAGCAAAAAGCTTTAGCCAGAGCTCAGTTCTACTGACAAAGCCATTCTTAATATGGCGATAAGCACAGAAGATTAAGCCACTGTATATACAATATTCTTGCTCCAATGATAAAAACATCACTATTTTTAGATGGATGCATCAGGTTGCCTTAAAGATCATTTACTTTCCCTATTTTGTTCACAAGTTCCTTAAACTATTTTTTTATTTTAAAGATGTGGGGTTCAATTCAGAGTTAGGTACATAAGTATTCATCTCACAGGTAGAGTTTGGGCCTCCCACTGGTCCTCACTTTGCCTGGTTTGGAATCAAGTACCTTATTCATGTTTTCGCTCCTCTTCCCATCCCCTGGCAGTGATCCACTACTACCAATCTCTTCCATGTAGTATTATGATAAATGTTCAGTGTCTACTTATGAGCGAGAACATGTGGTACTCAGTTCTTTGTTTCTGTAATAGATTACTGAGTATGATAGACTCTAAATCCTTCCAAGTTGCTGCAAAGTCTATGATTTTGTCCTTCTTTATGGCTGTGTAATATTCCAACATGTATAGTACCACATTTTTTTTTTATTCAGTCCATTTTCGATGGGCAGCAAAGTTGGGTCCATGTTTTTGCTGTTGTGAATAATGCTGTAATAAACATGTGTGTGCAATATCCTTATTGTAGAGTGGTTTAAGTTTTTCCAAGGATATTCCCAGAAGGGTGATTGCTGAGTCATATGGAAGATTGATTTTTAGATCTTTTAGGAATTGCCACACTGTTTTTTACAGAGATTGTTCTAGTTTACACTCTCATCAGCAGTGTAGAAGCATTCCCTTTTCTTCACACCCTCTCCAGTATCTGTTGTTTTCTGAGTTATTAATCATGGTCCTACTGCCTGGAGTTAGGTGGTATCTCAGTGTGGTTTTGATTTGTATTTCTTTGATGACTAGGGAGGCTAAGCATTTTTTCATGTATCTATTGGCTGCTTTTGAGAAGTGTCTATTCATATCTTTTGCCCACTTTTTAACAGGACTGTTTGTTTTTTTCCTTTCGGTAAGTTTGAGTTCCTTGTAGATCTTGGATCCTAGGCCTTTGTCAGACATACAACTGGCAAATATTTTTTTTCCCATTCTGTGGACTGTCTCCCCAAAGTGACAGCTTATTTTCTTTGCAGAAGATTTTCAGTTTGATGAGGTTCCACTTGTCAATCTTACCTCTTGTGGCATGGACTATTAGGGTATTGATCAGGAATTGGTTGCCTGTTCCAATTTCTATAAGGGTGTCTCCTGCATTTTCTTTTCTTTTCCTGTGTTTTCTAAAATTCTTATATTTTGAGATTTTATGTTTAGATTTTGATCCATTTAGAGTTGATTTTTGTATATGGTGATAGGTAGGGGTCCTGTTTCATTCTTCTGCATGTGGCCCAGCCATTTTTCCCAGAATCACTTATTGAAAAGTTTCTTTTCTCCCCAGTCATTTGTGGAGGCTTTGTCAAAGATGAGTTGGTAAAATCAGCCGGGCGTGGTAGTGTGCGCCTGTAGTTCCAGCTACTTGCAAGGCTGAGGTGGAAGGATCGCTGTAGCCCAGCGGTCCAGTCTGGGCGACTGAGTGAGACTCCAACTCAAAAAAAAAAAAAAAGATGAGTTGGTTGAGAAATTGAGGAATCTCTATCCTGTTCCATTGGTCTATATGTCTGTTCTTGTACCAATACTAGGCTTTTTTATTACTATAGCCTTATAATAAAGTTTAAAGTCTGGAAGTGTGATAACTCCCACTTTGTTTCTTTTCCTGAGGATTGTTTTGGCTTTTAATGGCCATTTATGTTTCCATATGAACTTCTGTATTGCTGTTTCCTGGTCTGAGAAGAATGATGTTGGTAATTTAATGGATATTGAGTTGAATCTGTAGATTGCCTTAGGTAGGATGGACATCGTTATTCTTCCAATTCATGAGCATGGAATATTTTTCCATTTGTTTGTGTCTTCTTTGATTTCTTTGAGCAGTGTTTTGTAGTTTTTTAGGCAAAAAACAATAAGGAGATCCAGAAGCTCAACTTGACACTTGACCAAATGGATTTGATAGATACCTGCAGAAAACTCCACCCAACAACCATGGAATATACATTCTACTCATTACCACAAGGAACATATTCCATTATTAACCATATCCTAGACCATAAATCAAACATAAGCAAATTTCACAGGATCAAAATACTTCCATGCACCTTCTCAGATCACAGTGGAAGAAAAGTAAATATCGCCAACAACAAGATCCCCCCAAAACAAACAAGGACATGGATACTAAACAGTGTGATGCTGAACAACTCCTGGGTCAACACAGAAATCAAAACAGAAATTAAAAGATTCTTGGAAACAAACAAAAACAAAACACATCCTACCAAAACCTCTGGGATGCCATAAAATGAGTACTAAGATGGGAATTTATAACTTTATGCACACATATCAAGAAAATAGAAATATCATGAGTTAATAACCTAACAAAGCACCTAAGGGAGCTAAAAAGGCAAGACCATCAAAACCCTAAATCCAGCAGAAGAATTCAGATCATGAAAGTAAAAGCCCAAGCCAGGCTCAGTGGCTCAGTCTGTAATCCCGCGCTTTGGGAGGCCAAGGTGGGTGGATTACCTGAGCCCGCGGGTTCAAGACCCGCCTGGGCAACTTGGCGAGACCTCATCTCTACAATAAATCAAAAAAATTAGCCGGGTGTGGTAGCGCGTGCCTGTAGTTCCAGCTACTTGGAAGGTTGAGGCAGAAGGATCGCCGGAGCCCAGCAGGTGGAGGCTGCGGTGGCCGGGAGCGGCCACTTCACTTCACTCCATCTGGGTGACAGAGTGAGACTCCAACTCAAAAAAAAAAAAAAAAAAAGAAAGTAAAAGCCCAAATACGGGACATAGAAAATAAAAATATCATAGAAAAAATCATCAAAGAAAAAAGCTGGTTCTTTGAAAGAATGAACAGGATTGACAGACCCCTAGCCAGACTGACCAAGAAAAAGAGAGAAAAAGCCCAAATAAACACAATCATAAATGCAAAAGATCAATTCGCAACTGACCTTAAAGAAATACAAAAGATTATCAGAGTTACTATGCACATCTGTGTGGAAACAAATTCAAAAACCTAAATGAAATGGAGGATTTTCTGACATCACACAACACATCCAAGGTTGAAACAAGAAGAAATTGGGACCCTAAATAGACCAATAACAATTCAGGAAATTGACTCCATCATAAGAAAGCTACCTACCAATAAAAGCCCTGGACCAGGTGACTTTCCAGCAGAATTCTACAAAGCATACAAGGAGAAGCTAATACCAATCCTATTGAAAGTATCCCAGGCAATCGAGAAAGACAGACCTCTCCCCAAATCATTTTCTGAAGCTATCATCACACTGATACCCAAACCAGGTAAAGATCCAACTAAGAAAGAGAACTATAGGCCAATATCCCTGATGAACATATATGCATAAATTCTCAACAAGATTCTAGCAAATTGGATCCGACAACACATCTCAAAAATCATCCACCATAACCAAGTAGGCTTCATCCCCTGGATGCAGGGCTGATTCAACATCTGCAAAACCATAAATGTAATTAAATACACCAACAGATGTAAAAACAAGAACCACATGATTATATCATTATATGCAGAAAAAGCTTTTGATAAAATTCATCATCCCTTCTTGACAAAAACCTTTGAACACCTAGGTATAGAGGGAACATACCTCAAAATAGTAAGAATTATCTACAGTAAACCCACAGCCAAAATATTGCTAAACGGACAGAAATTGGAAGCATTTCCCCCGAAAACCTAAACAAGACAAAGCTGCCTACACTCACCCCTCCTGTTCATCATAGTGTTGGAAGTCCTAGCCAGAGCAAACAGACAAGAAGAGAAGGAAATCAGGGATATCCAAATAGGAAAAGAGAAAGTTAAGTTATCCCTCTTTGCTTACAATATGATCTCATACCTTGAAAACCCAAGAGAATCTGTCAAAAAACCTCCTTGCACTGATAAAGGACTTTGGCAAAGTCTCAAGGTACAAAATCAAGGTGCAAAAGACAGTCGCATTTTTATATACCAGCAACAAACAAGCAGAAAACCAAATAAAAAGCATAATCCCATTCACAATAGTCACAAAATAAAATGAAATACCTTAGCATCTTCCTAACCAGAGAAGTGAAAAAACCTTTAAAACAATTTTTTTGTTAAGACTTTATTCCCCATAAGGCTTAAACTTCAGAGAGAAAATCAACTGCCAGTATTCTTGCTCTGGTGTCAATTTTTCTCTTTACAAATCAATTCACCATCATTCCTTATTTTAAAAATAGATAGGTTTTGGTTAATGTCAGTACTGTACTGAGAAATATTTCCATTTTTCCTTTGTCAACAAAAACAGGTTTTCCAGCTTCATATACCAAGGCCTGTACTGTGGTGTATTTACTATCCTGTCCCAGAGTGAACACATAGCCCAATGTCTCATGATAAAAAATACTCAATGGCGAGTGTGTATTGTCCTATGCTGCACTTCTTTGATAGTCATCATTATTCCATTTTACAGATGAGGAATGGATGCTTGAAGAGATTAAATTTCTATCAAAAGACAAATAACTAGGAGAAGCAGATCTCAGAGAAGTTTCTTCAATGACCATCTAGAACTCCTTCCAATTAGCTAAGAACTGTTACAAATGCTTTGAGAAAAAGTCTTAAATTTGCTGAGAAAATCTATATGTATTAGCAATTATTAGCTCATCTTAACATTCCTAACTGAAGAAAATTGAAGGATATTACTTATTTTCCCCAACTCTTCATCAAAATAAAATACTCCACAAGTGATGGCAGAGGTAAGCCATAGCAGGCTGAATGTGGAAAGTGTATTATATAGTTGCTGTTATAATCTTAAAGATTCTGGGTTTCTCTTTGCTTTTAGGGCTGAGTTTCTATTTAAAAAAAAAAATTGCTGTTGACATTTAACCTTTGTAATGTATCTGAAGGAATATTGCTGAAACACATAATGATGATCTTTGAGGACCCCCAAAAGGTGATGGCTACAAGTCAGAATTTGCCAGAATGTCCCGGTTTAGTCAGGAACAAGAGGACCTGTCTAGCCAATAAGCATGTTCTAATGAAGATCAGGGCACCAGGCTGTGAGATTTGGTAACATTAGCCATCAAAATAAGTTAATTACCTTAATTCTAGCTTTACAGTTCCCAGTTAACACCAAGCAGTGTTTAGCTGCTGATCTGAGTAGCATGACACATTTATTGTTGATACTTCCATGAATAAATCAGTAAATTGGTAAAAAAAAAAAAAAAAAAAGCTAAAAAAATAAAATACTCCATAAGCTGTTGTCACTCAAAGCTAACATGAAATACTAATAATACCACTACCAAATATTTTACTCCTACAACCACTTTAATTCTTTTGACACTGACCACTCATTTTCAGCTGAGTGAAAGTAGGAAGGGATAAATTTGAAGAGCAGGTGCAGTGTGCAAGTTCCAGTTATATTATTCTGTTGGAGACTGTTACTACTTCCATTTTGAACTTCTATATTTTCTTTGCTATTCTGAGAATGAGACTGGTATACTCCAAGATATCGATAATAAGAAAGAAGACTTGAAAAGTTTCATGGTAACATCATCAGACTGAAGTAAAGAACATAATAGATAACCTTGAACTTGTCAGGAGAGTCCATTAACAAGTACTCTTCCATCTTCCGAGCCTTCTAGATAATCAACATGTTTCTATTTGTAAATAAAATCATTGAAGACACACTCTCAATCTTTGAGTTAGAAGTTTTCGTTGCCTTTAGCCTTTTCTTATACATTTAGATTAGCAACTGGATTTACAAACCTGTTGCTAAATTTCAATCTTACTCCCTTGTAAACCAGTTATAATTTAGGGGCTATTTTTAGTCACACCATCATGAAAACTAACTGAAAGGATGGAGGAGCTTCTAAAATACATAAATGTATCACATTCAAAACAAAGGTGAATGTGGATATATTCACTTTTTTCCCTTTGAAATATCTACTTGGAGAGATTATGCTAATTTTTTTAAACTAAGAAGGGAACAGCTGGGCTTGGTGGCTCAACCTGTAATCCCACGCCTTGGCTGAGGTGAGTGGATTGCCTGAGCCCGCGGGTTCAAGACTCGCCTGGGCAACTTGGTGAGACCTCATCTCTACAATAAATGAAAAAACTAGCCAGGTGTGGTAGCACGTGCCTGTAGTTTCAGCTACTTGGAAGGCTGAGGCCGAAGGATCGCCGGAGCCCAGCAGGTCGAGGCTGCGGTGGCCAGGAACGGCCACTGCACTCCAGTCTGGGCAACAGAGTGAGACTCCAACTCCAAAAGAAGGGAACAGTTACTTAAAAAAATTGATATTTGTATTTTAGAAGTCTGCAAGTTAGCTGCTTTAACTGACCACTGAGTGACTGTATGTATCAAATGAAGCTTTGATGAAATGGTAAGCCACATTGGACTCTCAACAAGTATTTACAAGACTTCTCTTTTGCTCAGTTTCCTCCTCCTTCAAAATAGGAAGATACAAAGCAAGAACTGGTGAGTTTTATTGACCATAAAGCTAAACAGCATGAGAAAAAATAGACGGAGGAAGGTAATGGCACCTCATTTTCTATTCCTAAAGTAGTCAAAGCTGAGAAGAGTGATATTAAAAAAGAGAAGAAGACATTTTGGAGGCAAACTGTGACATATGTGGTGCCGTAGTTAACAATATAAGTAAAAGTACTAGTTTTTTTGCCTGACATACTGAGTTCGAATTCTTAATTCACCATATTAGCTCTGTGCCCATGGTGAATTAATTAACCTTGATCCTCAGTTTTCTAAATATAAAAATGGAGCTAATAATAGGTCTTATAGAGAATTGTAAGAATTAAGTTAAATAATGTATTCAAAACACCTAGCAGACTGCAAGTAGCCACTTATTGTAATACCAATACTAATTGTCTTTTATGGAGGGATGCATAAGGGATCTAGAAGGCAAGGTACTTTATTCCTTAAGCTGTTATTTCAGCCTGGAAACTTCTTAATCTTTTCCAAAAGTAAATTCCCTCAAGAAAATTAAAATTTAAAAAACTTTAAAAGTTACAACCAAATCACAAGCACTTGACTTGTTAAAAAAAATTCATCATTAAGACTAACGCAGCATTATTTCAGAATATTTTGCCTATTTTTCTCTTAGTTTTTCTTCAGTGAAAAGAAAAATAATAATCTTCTTTATTGAACTCTTACAGGATCCACTTAGAAATGAATAAATCATAGAAGGATTCAGACGAGAAGAAAAAAAGCCTCCTTTCGTTCAATCCAAGAAGAGTGGCTTTCCTAGGGTTCCTGACTCTTATGGTGTCTAAGGCCAATAGTGGGAGCCTCGCCATCCTCTCAGTAGTGCGCATCTCTA
Organism: Tarsius wallacei; assembly: GCA_963574415.1. NCBI lineage: Eukaryota > Metazoa > Chordata > Mammalia > Primates > Tarsiidae > Tarsius > Tarsius wallacei. Next base: position 1,040 of record CAUYQG010169163.1, on the reverse strand, counting down.
TGGAGTGTTTTAAATGTAAGCAGCAGAAGGGTTGTTATACCAACTACTGTCATCCAAATAAAGCTTCAGCCATCCACATCACTGACACCAGCTGTTTCTGTAAAGGAAAAAAGTGTAATCATTTTCTTGTAAGGATTCTTGAATGAATTCATGAATCTGATATGCTGATTATGCCTCTACTCAATCTAGTTGACCACAATCTTGACGATCAGAATTAAAAATATATGTATATGTGGAGTCAGTTCTGCCTTTTTATTTTATTTTTATTTTTTATAACTTGACCGTCTTCAACATCAGGCTTGGTCTGAGAAAGTCTGAAGGTGTTTTACAAAAACTCTATGACCAAAAAGTAATCAATCAAAACATATTTAAGAAGCATTGTAATAAACCTTAAGAGAAAAATATAAGGTTTACAGGCAGACTCCACGTATGACTGGGTTATCATTAACATTTATTTGTCTTTTTCTGAGTTGGCAAGCACATATATAATATTATTGTGACAAACACTTAGCCAGTCCAAGAAAACCATTTTAACCAATTACATGTCTGAAATAGAAAATTGATTATCTAAAAGAAACTGATCAGCTGGGCGTGGTGGCTCACACCTATAATGCCAGCACTTTGGGAGGCCGAGGTGAGAGGATTGTTTGAGCTCAGGAGTTCAAGACCAGCCTGGACAATGTAGCAAGACCTCATCTCTACAGAAAAAAATTTAAAAATTAGCTGGTCATAGTAGAGTGTCCCTGTAGTTCCAGCTACTCAGGAGGCTGGAGGTCGGGGACAGAACTGCCTGAACACAGGAGGTCAAGGCTGCAGGGAGACATGATCAGTGCCACTGCACTCCAGGTTGGGCAACAGAGTGAGAAAGAAAGAAAGAAGGAGAGGGCAAGGGCGAGGGGGAGTGGGAGGGGGAGGGCAAGGGAGGGAGGGAGGAAGGGAAAGAGATAAAGGAAGGAGGGAGGAGAGAAAGAGAAGGGGGAGAGGAGGGGAGGAGAAGGGAGGGGAGAGGAGAGGAGATGATCATGTCATAGAAGAGTGTT
>CAUYQG010169162.1:0-20119 GCA_963574415.1 Tarsius wallacei | reverse complement strand
TATTTTATCCATTTTGCCATTCTATGTCTTTTCAGTGCTGCATTTAGTCCATTCACATTCAGGCTAATTATTGAAATGTGAGAGTTTATCCCTATCATAGAGTTCTTATAGAGTTGTTGTTCTTCCACTTGTTTTTTTGTCTTTCTTTTGGTTTTGGGGTTGGTACATGTGTGTTTTACTCTTTTTCCTGTACTCTTGTGAAGAACAGTGTTGTTCTTTTTTCCTTTTCTTCTGTGTTTAGTACTTTCTTAAGTGTTGTCAAGGTGGTCTGGTGGTAGCGTAAGTTCTTAGGGATTGGATATCTGGGAAAGATCTTAATTCTCTCTCGCTGATGAAGCTTAGCTTGGTTGAGTAGGTTATTCTTGGTTGAAATTGTTTATCTTTTAGAACTTTGAAGATAGGGCTCCAAGCTCTCCTAGCCTGCAGGGTTTCTGTAGATAAATCTGCTGCTATTCTAATTGGTCTTCCATGGTAGGTGATCTGGCCTTTTCCTCTTGCTGCCTTTAGGATTTTTTCTTTTATACCTACTTTGTTTAGGTGAATTATTATGTGTCTGGGAGTTGTTCTTCTCATTTGTTGTCTTTCAGGGGTCTCTGAATCTCTTGTGTTTGAATTTTCATGTCACTGATGAGATGAGGGAAGTTTTCTTCAATAACCTCATGGAATGTTTGTTCCAAGGTGGACTCTGTTTCTCTTTCTGTTTCAGGAAGGCCAATTACCCTTAGGTTCTTTCTCTTGTAGTAATCACTCATCTCTTGAAGGTTTTGTTCTGTCTTTTTAAACTTCTTTTCTATGTTTTTGACAGTTTGGGTTAGTTCTATATTTTGGTCCTCAAGCTCTGAGATTCTTTCTTCTGCTTGGCTAATTCTGCTTTCCATGCTTATCAGTTTATTATTTATTTCATTCACAGTATTCTTCATTACTGTTATCTCAGTTCTTCTTGTCTCTCCTCAATTCTTTTTAATCTCTCCATTAATGTCTTGATATCTAGGTTTGTAGTTTGAGACCAGTCATTCTGGGGGCTCTTCATTGTTTGCATTCCGAAGTCAGTTTTTGTGTCTGCCCTCCCAAGGGTCTGAGAGAGACCCATATTCTTCTTTTGGTTTTTCTTCATTTGTGTATATTTTTCTCTCTCCCCCTTTCCTTCCCCTTCTTTAATTCTGTTTTTCAGGGAAGGGGGGGTTGCTTTTATTTCATTTGTTCAATCCCCTGTTCTTTCTTATGAGGGTCCTCTGGCTTTGTTCACTTTTGAGGCTGGAGTGTGGGCTGGAGGCTGTACTTTTTGCAGTTTTGAGGTTTAATTGAGGGGGAAGCTATGATTCAGAATCTAGCTGCTGATCCCAGTATCTACCAACAGGTGTATGGGCACACTGGAACCTATTTTCCACTGCCTTACAATCTGTCTGTGCAGTGGGGTGTAGGTTTGATCCCTGGAACAAAAGGAGGTATGAAAAAGGAAAATAATTGAAGAACGGGGGGTCAAGAGGAAGTTAGAAACAGAGAAGAGTGAGAGGGAAAACAGACATACATACCAACGAACAGGTGAAAAAGAGACACAAGGCCAGAAAAGAGTGAAAAACAGACATACAAACAAAATTCCCTAAAGCATACCAGTAACCACACAAAGACAGTCCAATAAAATCATACCTTTTGATGCATTTTCACCCAACACAAACAGGTCGTCTGAATCAAAAAGCAAACAAAAGTAAGCAAAACAAACAGTCAAAATGATAAAATCAAAAGTCAAAATAAGAAACCAGACTAGCTCTGGAATTTTTCCTGAGTGTCTGAAGTCTCTTCAGCTCTGATCTCTAGTCTCTCCCCTTTGCTTTCATTGCAGGCAGATAGATTTACTCCCAGCTTCGGTTTGTTCCTTTAGCTTGCTGCCTGAGAGGTCTGTGATGCTGAGTTGCCTGTATCTGATTCAGTGTAGGGGAGGGGCTTTTGTCTCCTGTTTAGCGATGTTACCTTAGAAACCAAGGTGGAGGCTGCTCATAGGTGGACGGGGCAACACAAATCTCTGCCTGGAAAATGGCTGAAGTGGGAAGCTCCTCTTTTGTGGATCCTTTTTCTCCACACATCCTTTCTCTTCGTTCATCCGGGTCTGTGGGGGATCCACTATGATGGGCTGTGGTGGTGTGTGAGGCACTGGAGATCAGCGGCACAGCTGGGCACTGGATCTGGTGTGCCACCAGTGGCCTGGGGTGGAGGAGGGAGCTGGGAGTTCCCTCTTCTGGATCTGAGAGCTGAGAGTGGCTGATCAGCACCTCCTTAAGATACACTGTTCCCTTACACAACCATGGGGTTGCACGCTGGGTTCCTCAGCCAGAGTAGGACCGGAGCTCCAAAGGGCAGGTGGTGAGTGGTGACAGTGGCTTTGGGCCCTGCACAGGGCACTTCAGCCAGAAATGGAGCTGGTATCTCTGAGGGGCAGGCACCTAGAGCCTCCCTGGGTGACGGCGGCTTGACATAGGGCTGGGCGGGGGCCCAGAACCCAGGGCAGGGAGTTGGAACTCTGAGGAGTGAGTACCCAGTCAGGAAGGGAGCTGGCAGCAGCTGAGTGTCAGGTGGATCAGTGTAGCCAGCAAGGGAACCCAGATCTCCACAAGGGGGTATCCAAGGGCCTCCACAGGCAGCGGCTTGGTGCTGGGTGAGACGTTGTAGCTGAGAAGGGAGCTGGGATCTCCAAGGGCCGCGGCCGGGCCTGGGTCGCCTATAGTGGAGCAGCAGCAGCCGGGGGGGCAGCAATAGTAGGCCTTGTGTGGGACCGAGGGTCTCCGGGCCTTGGACCGGTGTGGCTGGTGGTGGGCAGGGGGGTGGGGGAAGGTCAGTAAGAGTCTTTTGGGGAACTCATGTTCGGAGAATCTCACAGTTCCACCTATGCGGTCGCCATCTTACCTGAACTCTCTAGTTTAATATTTTTTAAAACACAACTTTAGTCTTCAAACTCCTCTGCTCAAAAACCCTCAAGACCTGTTTAATTCAATAAACCCTTGTTAGGTTCATAAACTGACCCTAGACAATTTTGTAATTTTTTTTTTTGAGTTGGAGTCTCACTTTGTTGCCCAGGCTAGAGTACAGTGGCATGCTCACAGTCACTGCAGCCTCGACCTGCAGGACTCAGGTGGTTCTTCTGCCTCAACATTCCAAGTAGCTAGAACCAACAGGCGTGTATGCTGCCACGCCCAGCCAATTTTTTGATTTATTGTAGAGATGCGGTCTTGCCAAGTTGTCCAGGCTGGTCTTGAATCCATAGGCTCAGGCAATCCTCTCACCCCAGCCTCCCAAAGTGCTAGGATTATAGGTGTGAGCCACCATGCCTGGCCAATTTTGTCATCTTATTTCCCATTAATAATCTCCATACTGCCATTAATTTCTCATTTGGTTTTCTCTTCTACATTCTTCCAGAAAAGATTTTGTTCAGGTTATTGTCTTTATTTCAGACTATAAGAATGATTTTTTGTTTTTTTTTTTGAGTTGGAGTCTCACTCTCGCCCAGACTGGAGTGCAGTGACCGCTCCCGGCCACTGCAGCCTCGACCTGCTGGGCTCAGGCGATCCTTCTGCCTCAGCCGTAAAATTCATGTATGAACTAACATATGGTTTTACATCTAGCTAGAATGTAAAAGGTCATGAGTGGCCTTTGCCCTGTGGTAATAAGAAAAGGAAAAACATGGAAAATAACAATAATGTTAATGTAAGGAACTACTAAAGAGTGGTGGATGCAAAGTGGTCTTGAATAACTCATTTTCAGAAAAAGAAACCTTTTAAAGGTAAGCAGAATAAAAAATGTCCTATAGAAGATAAAAAGATTCTTTGGAGTCAAAAGGTAATTAGTCAAGCTGCTAGCAATAGTGGAGACTGTTGGGGGAAGATTACAGGAACTCCATACATACCAGTAATTTACTTGGCATAATAATTCTTCCTCCACCCCAATTTTTGCTGAAAGAGCAACAGTGAAGGCAAGCTTAAAAGAATAACTTGAAAAATCTTTTACATTCTTGTGGTGCCTGAATCCTAGAGCCAGAATGCAGCTAAATACAAAGAATGGGAAACAGCTGAAATTACGGGTTAACCACTTCTAAGCTCATATACTGATAAAATAAAAGGGATTAGTTTTTCAGTGAAGACAGCCTAAGAGATGGAGGATTGAGCTATCAGAGGTGATATTAATCTTTATTAAGGCACAATTCAATCACAGATTAACTTGACCCCTTGTAAAGTTTGAACTATATCATCTCTCACCATAGATGCCAGACATAAAGAGTTTACCCTCTTGGGGGGAAAACCCCCCAGCAAAGCAAAACAAAGTATGTGCAAGTCTCTCCACACTTCTTCTATACACAATAACTGGAATATAAGAAAACACCATGAGCCATGAAAAGAAGCAAGACAATGTAGCACACAATCAAAATAAAAAACATTAACAAGCAGATTGACTGATGTCTCAAATAATGTAATCAGCAAATCAGGACTTTAAAACAAACATAAACATGTTCAAAAATTTAGAGAATAAGATGGGCAGAACTAGTGAACAGAAAGATGATTTCAACATAAAAATTGAAACTTAGAAAAAGGGCCAAGTGAAAATTCTAGAGCTTAAAATGAAATACTTGCTATGAAAAACATATTGGATGTGTTTAATAACAGATTGGACACTACAGGAGAAAGGATAAGAGAATTTGGAGATATGTCAAGAGAAATGTTCAAACTGAGGCAAAAAAAAAAAAAGTTAAAAAAATACATTGAGGCTGAGCTCAGTGGCTCAGCCTGTAATCCCAGCATTTTGGGAGGCCAAGGTGAGCGGATTGCCTGAGTCTGTGGGTTTGAGACCAACTGGGCAACTTGGCGAGACCTCGTCTCTACAATTTAAAAAAAAAAAAAAATTACCCGGGCGCGCATAGCGCGCCTGTAGTTCCAGCTACTTGAAAGGCTGAGACAGAAGGATCACCTGAGCCCAGCAGGTCAATGCTGGGGTGGCCGTGAGTGTGCCACTGCACTCCAGACTGGGTGACTGAGACTCCAATGCAAAAAAACAAAAACAAAAAACACTGAGCAGAGCAAAGCGGTTAAGATATATGTACATAATTGAAGTTCCAAAGAGAAACAATGATAGAATTATGGCTGACTCCATGAGAAACAGTGAAAACCAGGAGAAAATGGAATTACATTTTAAAGTGTTAAAAGAATAAAACTGTCAATTTAGAATGCTACAGTCAATGAAAAGATCCTTCAAAATAGAAGCAAAATAAAGATATTTTCAGATAAGCAAAAGATGAGACAATCTATTAACAGCAAACTTACACTATAAAAAATGCTAAAAGAAGTTCTTCAGGTTGAAAGCAAATGATCCTAAATAGAAACTCCAACCTATAGAAAACAATGAGGAGCAATGGGATTAATGAAATAAATAAATGGGTAAATATAAAAGAATATTTTTTTCTACTCCCTTTAACATATAATTGATGTTGAAAGCAAAATTAACAATACTTTTATGTACAGTTTTAAAGTATGAATAGTAAAATACATAACAAAAATAGCTAAAAGTATGGAAGAGGATAAATAAAATTACAACACTGATACTTTTTAATTTATATGTGAATTAGTATGATAATAATTCAAGATAGACTGTGATAAGAATGCATATTATAGCCGGGCTTGGTGGCTCAGCCTGTAATCCCAGCACTTTGGGAGGCTGAGGTGAGTGGATTGCCTGAGCCCGCGGGTTCAAGACCCGCCTGGGCAACTTGGCCAGACCTCATCTCTACAATAAATTAGCTGGTCGTGGTAGCACACACCTGTAGTTCCAGCTACTTGGAAGGCTGAGGCGGAAGGATCGCCAGAGCCCAGCAGGTCGAGGCTGCAGTGGCCAGGAGTGGCCACTGCACTCCAGTCTGGGTGACAAGAGTGAGATTTCAACTAAAAAAAATTAAAAAAAATAAATAATGAAGAATGCATATTATAGTCCATACACACAAAAATGGAAAGATATTCCATGGTCATGGATTGGAAAAATTAATTTTGCTAAAATAAAAATGCTGTCTAAAGCAATTTATAGATACAATGAAATCTCTATCAAAATACCAGTGATATTCTTCACAGATAGAAAAATATTTCTAAAATTTATATAGAACCACAAAAGGCCCTAAATAGACAAAGCAATCATGAGCAAAAATAACAAGCTGGAGGTATCATACTACCTAACTTCAAAATTTAATACAAAGCTATAGTAACTAAATCAGCAGGGTACTGGCTTAAAAACAGACACATGGACCAATAGAACAGAATAGAAAACTCAGATATAAATCCACACATTTGCAGCCAACTGATATTTGACAAAATCAACAAGCACATACAATGGGGAAACGACAGTCTATTCAATAAATGGTCCTGGGAAAACTGGATAACTATATGCAGAATACTACAATTAGACCCCTATCTCTTACCATACACAAAACCAAATCAAAATGAATCAAAGACTTAAAACTAAGACTTGAAACTATGAAACCACTAGAAGAAAACATTAGGGAAATTCTCCATGTCATTGGTCTGGGCAAAGATTTTTGGGTAAGACTTCAAAAGCACAGGCAACCAAAGCAAAAATAGACAAATGAGATTACATCAAGCTAAACAGTTTCTGCACAGCAAAAGAAACAATCAACAAAGTGAAAAGACAACCCACAGAATGAAGGAAAATATTTACAAGCTGTCCATCTGTCAAGAGATTAATTAATAACTATAAAATATAAGGAACTCAAAAGCAAAAAACAAGTAATCTGATTTTAAAATGGGCAACAGATCTAAATAGCTACTTCTCAAAGAAGACATACAAATGATCAACAGGTATATGAAAAAATGCTCAGCATTACTAATTATCAAAGAAATGCAAAACTACAATGAGATAGCATCTCACCCTGGTTAAAAAATAGCTTTTACTTTTTAAAAAAAATAGGCAATAATTAATGCTTACAAGGATGTGAAGAAAGGGGAACCCTCACACACTGTTGGTTGGAATGTCTTTTAGTATAGCTACAATGGAGAACAGTATAAAGATTCCTCAAGGAACTAAAAATAAAATTACCATATGATCCAACAACTCCACTGCTGGGTATATATTTAAAAAAGGAGGGGGTGTGAAGTGGGGATAAAGGAAGGTCCAAACTTTATCTGTACGATGACCACTTATGTACCTAACCCTGAATTGTACCCCACATCTTTAAAATTAATTAATTAGTTAATTAATTATTTTTTAAAAAGAGAAATCAATATATGAAAGGACATTTGCACTCTCACTTTTTTTTTTAGTACTATTTACAATAGCTAAAATATGGAATCAACCTAAGAGCTTAGTAACAGATGAATGGATAAAGAAAAGGTGATATTGACTGGGCATGGTGGTTCATGCCTGTAATCCCAGCACTTTGGAAGCCCAGGAATTTGAGATTGGCCTAGGCAATGTAGTGAGACCTATCTCAACAAAAAAAGAAGAAGGAGAAGGAGAAGAAGAAAAGAAAAAAAAAATTAGTTGGGTATGGTGGCACACACCTGTAGTTCAAGCTGCTCAGGAGGCTGAGGCAGAAGGATAACCAGAGCCCAAGAGGTCAAAATTTTGGTGAGTTGTGATTGTGCCACTGCATTCCAGCCTGGGTGACAGTGACTTTAAAAAGAGACATATATATATACGTATATATATATATATATATATACGTATATATATATGAATGTAATATCACTCAGCCATAAAAAAAGAATGAAATCCTGTCATTTGCAGTAACATAAATGGAACTGAAGGACACTGTGTTAAGTGAAATAAGCCAAGCAGAGAAAGGCAAATGTTGCACATTGTTACTCATATGTGGAAGATACAAAAACAGATCTCATGAAGATAGCGAGTAGACTAGTGATAACCAGAGGCTAAGAAGAGTAGGGAGGAGAGGGGCTGAAAATAAGTTGATTAATGGGTACAAATATATGATTTGCTAGAAGAAATAAGACCTAGTTTTTAATAGATCAGTGGGATGACTATAGTTAATGTTAATCTATTGTTTATTTAAAAATAGCTAGCAGAGGAGAATTTGAGTGGCTTTAGAATAAAGAAAAGAAAAATATTTAAAGTGATGGATATCCCAACTACACTGATTTGATCTTTACAAATTATGTTAATGTATTAAATTATCATATGTACTCCAAAACTATGTACATCCATTATGCATCAATAAAAAAAGAATGCATATTATAGTCCATACAACAACCATTGGGGAAAAAAAGAGGTGGTATATTTAAAAACAGAACACCTAAACATATTTAATTCAAAAGAAGATAGGAAAGGAGAATCAAAGATGCAAAGAACAAATTGAAAACAGAAAACAAATAGCAAGATGATAGACGTAAATTCAACCATATAAATATTCACCTTAAATGTAAATAGGATAAATATTCCAATTAAAAGGCAAAGACAGAATAACATTTTTTCTGTACCAAATGTGGTGGCTTATGCCTATAATCCCAGCACTTTGGGTGGCTGAGCAGGAGAATCACTTGAGGCAAGGAGTTTGAGACCAGCCTGGGTAACATAGAGAGACCTCATCTCCACAAAATGTGTTTCAAAACTTAGCCAGGCATAGCCTGTAGTCTTAGCTGCTCTGGAGGCTTAGGTGGGAGGATCACTTAAGCTCAGGAATTCAAGGCTACAGTGAGCTGTGGTCACACACTGCACTCTAGTATGAGTGACAAAACAAGAATCTATCTCTTAAAATAAAAATAAAAAAATTAATGAAGGATCAAGCTATATACTGTTTATATGAGATATACATAACTATAAGGACACTGATCTGTTGAAAATTAGAGGGTGAAAAAGGACATGCCATGCAAAAACTTACCAAAAGAAAGCCAGTGTGACTTTTTTACTATCAAAGTAGACTTTAAAACAAGTAGTATTGCCATAGATAGAGAAGGACATTATAAAATGATAAAACAATCAATTTGTGAAGAAAACATAACAATGTTTCATGTGTAAGTACCTAATAGCACAATATAAAAGCATGTAAAGCAAAAATTGACAAGGTTAAAGAGAGAATAATAGATGTTTTATTTATTTATATATTTTAGAGATAGGATCTTTCATGCTGGAGTACAGGTGTCACAGGCATCTGCCATCATGCCCCGCTAGGATATTTTGTATATGCAAATACTTTTCAAGTGTGCATAGAACACTCACCTAGATACCTCATATATTTGGCCATAAAACAAGTCTCAATAAATGTCAAAAGATTTAAGTTACAGTAGAATTAAATTTGAATTCAATTAAAAAAAACTCATAGAAAGACTTCCTAAACATTTGGAAATAAGACAACTGACTTTTAAATCACCCAGGAATCAGACAAGAAATCATGAGGGAAATTAGGAGATATTTTAAAATAAATGATAATAAAAACACAACATATCAAGCTACAGCAATGCTTAGAAGGAAAAATATAGATTCAATGTTTATTTTAGAAGAGAAATCAATGATCCAAGTTTTCACTGTAAGAAGCAAAGAAAGAAAGAGCAAAGTAAATAGAATGAAGGAAGTAATAAGAGTGGAAATCTGGGGAGACACCTCTTATCAACAAGGGTACCTGAACGAAATATTTTTGTATGCCTAACCCCTAACTGTACCCCACAATAACATAATAAAATAAAATAAAATAAAATAAAAAAAAAGAGTGGAAATCGATGAAATGAAAAAATGGACAAACAATAGAGAAAGTCAACAAAGCCAAAATTTGGTCATTTGAAAAAGTTAATTCAGGTGAAAAACTCCCAACAGGAATAATTTTTTTAAAAATTGAAGGCTGAACATAGTGGTTTACACTGTAATCCCAGCATTTTTGGAGGCTGAGGTAGAAGGGCTGCTTGAGTCCAGGAGTTCAACACCAGCCTGGGCAACAAAGCAAGTCTCCATCTTTAAAAAAATTTTTTTTAATTAGCTGGGCGTGGTCATGCATTCCTGTAGTAATACCTATTGGGGAAGCTGAGGCAGGAGAATCCTTTGAGTCTAGGAGTTTGAGGCTATAGTGAGCTATGATTGTGCCACTGCACTCCAGTCTGGGTGACAGAGTGACATTGTCAAAAAAAAAAGAAGGAAAGAAAGAAGAGAAGGAGAGAGAGAGAGAGAGAGAGAGAGAGAGAGAGAGAACTGAGAAATTACAAGTTACTAATATCAGTAATGAAGGAGTATTCCTATAGATTCTAAGACATTAAAAGGCTAATAAGGGAATATCATGAACAATTTTATGCCAATAAATTTATCAGTACAGATAAAATCAACAAATTCTTTGAAATGAATAAATACTTTTTTTCATACAATTTCTGTATTTAGTGACTCCTCTAAAGTCCATCTATACAACCTGTGGTGCATATAATATTAATACATGGGTATCAAGGTTAGATTCTCTGGCCTAATAAATGAAATCAAAATTTCTTTGTGTGGCATAAAAATATTTTTGTTATTTTTGACCAAGCCCATCTATTTGACCTCTATTATAGCCCTCCTCAAAGTTACATCATACATTATTCACATAGGCACCTTCCAGATCTCACCTGACTTATTCTTTCCAAAGCTTTTTGCCTGCTATTCCCTGTTCATGACATGATTTCTACATTTCTCTGCACTGAAAAATGTCTTTTTAGCATTTAATACCAGTACCTCTAATGTGAAATTTTCCTGGATTCTTTAGACAGGTGTTATTTTATGATCTCTTAGAACTTTATTTTTATGATAGTAATTATCACATTAAACTTCAAGTAATTGTATAGATATGTCTCATAAGGTGTATTTTTCTAGTTTTCATCCAAAATTCAGGTTAGGAGTTAAGTTTACAAGGGCTTATGTTAAAATTGGATCAAAAGGAAAAACATGGAGTGAATGGACATCATGCTCAACACTGTATTCTTCCACAGCAGACTGTCTTCATCTGTGTTAGATATTTTGTATTTAGCTGCTCTTACTTGGTGGCATAAAATATGTACATGTGGAAACAATCACTTATAAACTAACACAGTTTCTGTGCTATACTGACAACATTCCTCTATTTAGTGAGTATGTAGCTACAAAATCATATCATGAAAGAAATATTTTTAAACATCCATTGAAAAATGTCCTCTCTGTAACATTAATATTTTTTTTTAAAGCAGTTACTTTCTCATATATGCAAAAACTTTAACTTACCTTAGAGAAATGGATTAAGCATGTTAAGTTTTATAAAAAGATGTTTGGTGGCATACTGTTGACAGTCATTTGTTATTTTCAGGGTGGTCAAAAAATTTGGATCAGTTATCTCATTGCAAAACAAACAAACAAAAATCTTTAAATTTTACAACTTTTAAGTAATTTCTGTCTAAGGTAAACAAATAATCCTGCTTTCAAAAATCACCACTCTCCACCTCATTAAAATACATTATGGTAGATATACAGGTAGCTAAAGACAATGAGGACTGTATGGTAATGAACTTTTTCAAATCTTTCCCCAAATAATGTAATATAAATACATAATTACAATGGACTGTTTAAATAAAAATAATCATAGTGTGGTGTGGGATTTAAAACACAAGTAAAAGTAAAGTGTATGACAATAATACCACAAAGGCTGGAGGGGATAAATGAAAATATATTATTATAAGGTTCTTACAGTATACATGAAGCAGCACAAGACTGCTTGTAGGTAATCCATGAAAAGTTAAAGAGGCATACTATAAACTAAAAAAAAGTCCTACTAACATAACAAATCAAAGAGAAGTATCTCAGTTAGCTAAGGAAAGAGATAAATGGAATAATAATAAAAAATTCAATCCAAAAGAAAGCAGAAAAAGAAGAAAAGGGAACACAGAACAGCTTGAACAAAAAGAAAACAAATAAAAAGATGATAGATTTAAATTTAGTCACCAAAAATTACATTAACTGTAAATAGCCTAAACACTCTAATTAAATGGCAGAGATTATCATAATTTCTAAAAAAAAAAAAGTAAGACCCAACTACTTGCTGCCTCAAAAAAGCACTTTAAGTATAAAGGCATGAATCATTTTCTATTCTTTCAAAAATAAAAGAATAGAAATGATATATCATGCCATCACTAACTGAAAGTTGGAGTATCTGTATTAATGTCAAAGTACATTTCAGAGAAAATAAGATTATCAAGAACAAATGAAGACATTTCATAGCACCAAAGAGGTTCTTAAGAGACTGTAATAATTCTAAACATTTATTGTCTTATATAGTTCAGGCTGCTATAACAAGATACAACAGATGGCTTAAGCAACAGAACTTTATTTCTCATAGTTATCCCTCTTTGTTGACGATATGATCCTATATCTTGAAAATCCAAGTGAATGTGTCAAAAACATCTATGCACTGATAAAGGACTTTGGTATAGTCTTGGGGTACAAAATAAATGTGCAAAAGAGTCACATTATACACCAACAAAAAACAGACAGAGAACCAAATGAAAAGCACAATCCTATTCACAATAGACACACACACACACACACACACACACACACACACACACACACAAATACCTTGACTTCTTCCTGACCAGAGAAGTGAAAGACCGTTACAATAAAAACTACAAAATACTGCTCAAAGAAATCCAAGAAGACACAAACAAATGGAAAAATATTCCATCCCCATGGATAGGAAGAATCAACATTGTTAAGATGTTCATCCTACCCAAGGCAATCTACAGATTCAACACAATACTCATTAAATTACCAACATCATTCTTCTCAAACTTGGAAATGACAATACAGAAATTTATATGGAAACATAAACAACCACAAATAGCAAAAAAAAAAAAAAAAAAAAAAAAATCCTTAGCAAAAGAAATGAAGTGGGAGATATCATTCTTCCAGACTTTAAACTTTATTATAAGACTATAATAATCAAACAGCCTGGTATTGGTATAAGAACAGGCATATGGACCAATGGAACAGAATGGAGATTCCAGAAGCAAAACCTCAATTGCTTAACCAACTCATCTTTGACAAAGCCTCCACTAACAACCACTGGGGATAGGAGAACCTATTCAGTAGATGGTGCTGGGAAAACTGGCTGACAACATGCAGATGATTGAAACAGGACTCCTACCTATCACCATATACAAAAATCAACTCTAAATGGATCAGAGAGCTAAATGTAAAACCTCAAACTATAAGAACCTTAGAAAACGCAAGCAACACCCTTACAGAAATCAGAGTAGGTAACCAATTCCTAATCAAAACCCCAAATGCCAATGCCATAAGAAATAAGATAGACAAGTGGGACCTCATTAAACTGAAAAGCTTTTGCAAAGCAAAATAAACCATTAAGAGAATGAGGAGACAGCTCCCTGAATGGGAAACTGTATATCTGGCCTAATATCCAGGATCTACAAGGACCTTAAATTTGCTGAAAGGAAAAAAACAAACAGCCCCATTAAGAAGTAGACAAAAGACACAAATAGACACTTCTCAAAAGAAGATATACAGGCAGTCAACAGACACATGAAAAAGTGCTCAGCCTCATTAATCATCAGAGAAATGCAAATCAAAACCACACTGAGATACTACCTAACCCCAGTAAGAATGGACATCATTAATAAAACAGCAATAGATATTGGCAAGGATGCAGAGAAAAGAGAATGTTTCTATACTGCTGGTGGAAATGCAAACTAATTCAACCTCCATAGAAAACACTGTGGCAATTTCTAAAAGAATTAGAAATTTACCTTCCATATGACCCAGCAATTTCCCTACTGGGAATACATCCAGAGAAACTCAAATAATTCTACAAAAAGATACCTGCACATACATGTTTATTGCAGCACTATTCTCAATAGCAAAAACATGGAACCAACCCTGCTGATCTCAAAACTGGAATTGATTTTTAAAATGTGGTACATATACATGATGAAATATTTTGTAGCCATAAAGAAGGACAAGCATATGGTCTTCACAGCAATTTGGATGGATTTCAAGTCTAAAATATCCGTGACCTATCATAGAAACAAATAACTGAGTACCACATGTTCTCACTTATAAGCAGACCCTGAACATTTACCATAATACTATAAGAAAGGGATTGACAGTAGCGGGATACTGCTGGAGGGGGAAACACAATATCAGTAAGGATACCAGATCTCAAACCTGGTGAAGTGAGTATCAAAGTTAGACCCAAACTGCCTGTATGATGACCACTTGTATATTAATATATTTGCTTACTAATAAGCAAATAAGGAAGGTTGCAACATGTAAGGTTAGTAGACTGGTGTCAATTGTTTTCTTAAATGCTAGCAGTGAGCAATTATAATATAAAATTAACAAACTAATACCATTTAAAATACCAATAAAAATAAAATGTTGAAGTATAAATCTATCAAATAGAATCGATACATGAAAATCTATAAAAGAAAATCAAAACTAAATTTAAAAAATAAAAGAAATAAAAAAGATCTAAATAGAGGGAGAAAGTTCATATTCATGGACTGGATTGTTCAATGTCAATTATTTCCAACTTGATTTATAGAGTTAGTATAGTATCAATCAAATCCCAGAAAACTTTTTGTAGATAACAATAAATTGATTCTAAAGTTTATGTGGAAAGGAAAAAGACCCAGAATAGTTAACATAATACTGAAGAAGAGCAGGGTTGGCAAACTCACACTACCTGACTTCAAGATTTCTTACAAAGATACAGTAATCAAGACAGTGTACTCTTGGTGAAAGAACAGACAAATAAACTAAAGGAATATAAATGAGAGCCCCAAAATAGATTCATATAAATATAATCAAAAAAGGTCTACTGATCTGAACAGATACCTCAACAAAGAAAATACATAGATGCCAAATAAGCATATAAAAAGATGCTCAATTTGATTTTGTCATTAGGTAATCACAAGTTAAAACAAGAAGATACAACTATACACCTATTTGGATGCCTAACATCCAGAACACAGGCAATACCAAATACCAAGTAGAGCACTAAAAACTCTCATTCCTTGCTGTGGGGAATGCCAAATGACATAACCACTTTGGAAAACAGTCTGGCAGTTTCTTAAAAAGTCTAATGTACCCTTACCATATGATCTAGCCATTACACGTCTATCTATTTACTTATGTACACACACAAATCTACACAGCAATGTTTATAGCAGGTTTATTCAGAATCACCCCAAACTTGAAGAATCCAGGATATCCCTCAATAGGTGAATGCATAATCAAACTGTAATACCTTCATACAAAAAATATTATTCAACAATTAAAAGCAATAAACTTTTAAGATAAATCTTAAATGCATGTTAATAATCGAAATGAACTAGTTTTAAAAGACTACAGACTAGGTGATTCACGTTATATGACATTTGAAAAAGTCAAAAAAGATAATAAAATATCAGTCACTGCCAGTGATGTAGGGGGATAGGAGAAGAGATGAAATGGTGAGGCACAGGGGATATGTAAGTATAAACAATCACATTCTGTATGATTCTGTCATTGTAGATACAAGACACTAAGTCTTTATGAAAACTCATTTAGTTTCACAGCACAAAATAAATGAACCTTAATGTAGAGAAATATTTTAAAAATCATTTAGGACATTGGAGCTGACAATGACTTCCTTCTTGACCATACTTAGCCTCCTCTGAACCCTCTTCTTGATTTCACCTTCTTGATTACCTGGCCTTTCATGCCTGTCCTTATCAAGCCTAGTTTTGGCAAAGAACCATGCTTAGTCAGTTTAGCAAGGATTTCCCTTGCCTTTGATATTTGGTTAACTTCTTTATCCCTACCCTTGATGTCTAAGTCCTTAGCCTGCCATTAGCAAGAATCCTGAAAGGCCAATTTAGCAAGAATTTTTCTACCCTTAACATGTCTAATAAAATCCTTCAAGGTAATTTTGCATCCACTGCCCTCCTCACTCTGAGCATGGCAGATTCCCAGCTGACTTTATTGCATTGAGTTGAATTCACTCTCTCTCCCTTATTACAATGGTCTTAAATGAAATCTGTCTTGCTGCTTTTAACAAGTCCTCAGTGAATAATGTCTCTTAACAATCTGCTGTGTGTGGTGGCTCACAATTGTAATCCCCAAAATTTGGGAGGCCAAGGTGGGAGGATCACTTGAGTCCGAAAGTTTAAGACCAGCCTAGACAACATAGCAAGACCTCATCTCTATAAACAAACAAACAAACAAAATCAAAAATTTTGCCAGGCGTGGTGGCATGCCTGTAGTCTCAGCTACTAGGAAGGCTGAGGTAGAGGGATCACTAGAACCCAGGAGGACAAGGTTGCAGTAAGCAGTGATTGTGCCTCTGCACTGCAGCTGGGTGACAGACTGAGACCTCAACTCAAAAAAAGAGAAAATTCTCAAATGAAAAGAACAATGTGACTCAAAAACCTAATTGAATTACAAATAGGGGATGAGGTAGGATGGTGATGAAACTGCTCAGAGTATGTGAGTCTCTGCATGGATGAGAGGACATAAGGATGAATCCACATGTCTTTATGTATGTAAAGTGGGTGAGCAGATGTCAACTGAAAGGAGACATGAGACCAAGGACCCAGGACCTCCTGCAGAAATGGCTGCAGCTTACCAATGCTCCAAATTTGGCTCTGGCACACAGGAACATCCTCCATTCTCAGGGCATCTACCATGCTTGGGGCATCTCCTGGGAGAAAGCAGCAGAGATGGGTAGCCGCTCAGCACCTGGCACCCAGCCCATACCACCACCTGCAATAGGCTGGGTGCTGACAGCAAGGACTATGGAGGAGACATGTAGAGGAGATCTAGAGCTGACTCCCCACCAGAGGATAAGATGCTGGCCAATGACATTTCCCCCATCCCAGGACCAGGCAGGGAGCTTCTCTAGCTCCTTTGATTCAGAGCAGCCTGCATCCTGAGACTGAGGGGCGATGTCTGCACCCCTCTGGGGAGCACCATTGTTTGCCCAGACTGGACACTCCAGGTTCACAATACCAGAGAGACAGATACCCCACCCCCCACACTGGATCAAGTACAAATGCATGTTGGCAGAGTGGGAGACCTAGCAGAAATCAAGTTGGGTTGAGTCCTGATTTGAGTTACCACCTTTCCCCTAGAAGTCTGTAGGGTTTCTGATACACATGAAGAGCAGCCTGTGGGCTGAGAGCAGAGGGGAGGGGCTAGAGACCAGAGCCCATTCCCTCACAGCCAAAAGCAGTGGCACTGGGGGACACATCAGTAAAATAAAAGGGAAAGGAACCTGAAGTTTCAGAAACAGCCACAAGAGGGAGCTCAATTTTTTCTGCTGTCTCCCCACATAACTTTCCATGAGTGTCTTCTAATTTGACTTGCCCCTTTGCTTTTAATTTGATTTGCCCCTTTTTCTCCTTTTTTTTTTTTTTTTTAACATATGGGTATGTTCGAGAGAAAGTGTATTTTTTTATTTTTGTTTCTTGTTTGTTTGTTTCCACATTAATTTGTGTGCCTGTCTGTTTTTCTTCTTCTTTCTTTCTGTTCACCTTCCTTTTACCTCTCTTCTTTTTTTGCATTCTTTTCCTTTTTCTCATCTCATTTTGGTATCGGGGCATACATATGCTCCCATTGCATGGACAGATTGTAAGGTGGTGGGAAGTACCAGGGGGCCTACATTCCAGTCAGCAGATACTATGATCTTCAGATAACTTCCAAGACATAGCTCCCCCCATTACACCTTAATCAAATCTCAAAACTGCAAAAAGACAATACAGCCCCATACCCCAAATCTGGCTTCAAAACTGAACAAATCCAGAGGATCTACATAAGGAAGAATAGGGGACTGAGCAAACAGAAGTGAAAGCTATCCTCTTTAGCACTGAGCAATGGAATTAAAGAAGGAGGGGAAAGGGGGAGTAACCATCACAAATGAAGAACCACAGAAAAACACAGGAACTCCCTAGACCCATGGAAAGACAACACCTGAGAATATAGACTTCAGAACTCAAACAATGAAGAGCCCCCAGAATGACTGGTCTCAAATCACATATCCAGATATTAAGGTACTGATGGAAAGGATGAACAGAAATGAAGAAAGACAAGAAGAAAGAATGAAAGAGTTGATAACTGAGATGACAACAATAAAGAATACAATTAACAACCTGACAAGCATGGAAAGCAAAATTAACAAAGTAGAAGAAAAAAAACTCAGAACCTGAAGTTTGAAATATGGAACTAATCCAAATTGTGAAAAATATAGAAAGGAAGCTTAAAAATACAGAACAAAGTCTCCAAGAGATATATGATTATATTAAGAGGTCACTTTCACCTGATTGGCATTTCTGAGGAAGAAAGGGAGACAGAGAACACCTTGGAACAAACATTACATGAAGTTATCCTAGAAAACATCCTTCATCTCATTAGAGACGTGACCATCCAAACACAAAAGATCCAGAGAACCCCTGCAAGTCATCAAATGAGAAGACCAACTCCTAGACACATAGTAATTCACTAACACAAAGTAGGTATTTTTTTAAAATTCTAAAGGCATTGAGAGAGAAAGGTCAGACTAACTACTAGGGAAGACAAATTAGAATAGCAGCAAACTTATCTGTAGAAACACTACAAACTAGAAGAGAATGGAGTCCAATCTCAAAGGTCTCAAGGATAAACAATTCTAACCAAGAATTTCCTGCCCAGAAAAGCTAAGCTTCATCAATGAAGGAAAATTAAAATCCTTCCCAGACATTCAATACATAAGAGCTTACACTGCCTTCAGACCAACTCTACAAGAAATGCTTAAGAAGGTATTATACACAGAAGGAAAAAAAAAACCACACTCTTCCCAAGAATACAAGAAAACAGAGAATCAACACAGCATGCATCATGAGTGCAAAATTAAAGCACACATATCAACCCCCAAATTAAAAGACAGCCAAGAAACAAATAAACAAACAGAAACAACAACAACAAAGTATTTTATAAGAGCCCCATGATGGGGATGAACTCTCACATTTTAATAATTAACCTGAATGTGAATGGACTAAACAAAATACTGAAAAGACATAGAATAGAAAACTGGATGATAAACACAATCCAACAATTTTCTGCCTTCAGGAAACACATCTCAATACAAAGGACTCTCACAGACTCAAAGTTAGAGTATGAAAACAAATTTTCGAGGGAGAAGATGGCAGCGGGACAGCCTGGTGTGTGAGACGCTCCACAGGGGAGAACACGGAGGGCCTCTAGCTCTCTCTCTGGGGGCTGTGGATCCCATTGTTGGCAGCCCGCTGTTCACCCGGAACTCAGCCATCAATGCGGCTGAGACACCACACCGGTCTGGACAGCCTGAAGCTGCGGACAGAGCAGCTATCGCTGCCGCTGCAGCTGCCACCTCAGTAGTGCCATTACAGATCGCCCCTCCCATGCCTGAGGTGATCCACGACTTCAGACTCTGAAGCTTCTCCAAGCAAGATCTGCGGAGAGTGCAGCCGATTCCACTGCCACTGTGACATCCAGCCAGGCTGTGGGCCTGAGGCAGGATCCTATCTCCAGTTTTTCTTTGGTTCTGCGAGGCTACCTTCACCCCACTCGCTCCCCAGCTGGGGCGGAGCAGCTGAAACAAAGGACGACAATCCGGAGCAGTGAGATATCACCACCTGCTGGCGACTCAAGGTAACAACACCGAATCGGGCAACAACAACAAAAAAGACACAGATCTGAACTGCCCTTCACGGCAGACCAGGGGCAACTGGCTGTAACTGTAAACAAACTCACCAGCCTCAGAAGACAGCTAGAAATCAGAGCTGAAAGGACATTGGACTTAAACGAAAAGTCTCAGAGTGTACTTGATTGGTTCTGTTAGTTTAATGACTTGATTCTATTCCTACTGGGGTTTTTTTTTGTCTGTTTGGTTGTTTGTTTGTTTTGTTTACTTATTTGTTCTTTCCTTTTATTGTTTTCTTTTTCTTTTTTTTTCTTTTTCTCTCTTTTTTCCATTTCGTTCTTCCTTTTCTTCTCTTCTCTCCTCTCTGTAAACCACATCCTTGCATAGACGAACAGACAGCAATAAGGCGGTTGGTTAGCTTGTATGTTAGCATCATTCTATGTTTTAGTTTTTTATTGTATGGGAGTTGGGTAGTCTGTAGCTGTG